>RJWJ010008954.1:0-51687 GCA_004363605.1 Indri indri
GCGTCCAGCAGAGAAGGAGGGAGGAGGCGGGGGAGCTGGTCCTTGGGGCAGCCGGCCTTGGAAGGTTCCCTTTGATCCCCTTATCTCTGGAGGGTAGGCTTTCTTTTTTGGCCTGCAGGACCTTTTGTTGCAGCATTTCCTGGAACCCCTCAAAGTAAACACAGTCAAGTCTGCATTCTTACAGCTCCACTCTGCTGAATCCGCTCCTCCCAGCCGAGAGAGGGGCAGGCGACCGTCACGATGCGGACACCAAGGGCCTACCTAGCAATGTGTTAGGACCAGGGCTATCTGAGAGACAGTGATGATAAGCACAAAATGCTTAACCACAGTCATAATTGTCATCAGCAGCAGCACAACCAGTGGCTTCTAAGTGCTGTTTAGACACAGGGGATGATGAAATCAAAAGCCCTGCGAACATCCCCCTCCATGGAGGTGGGGAGCTACGATGATCAATAGGCCCACTGAGTTGAGGTACCTGCAATGTGTGTGAGACTAGGAGTCTGGCATGTTAGGACTCAATTTCCCCTTCTCTATTTGATTGGTGCCTATACCCTCTGGAATGAAGGGAGCAGGGCGGAGAGGCCAGTTAAGGTTGGGCTGGCTCTTAGCCGCAATGGGGAGTGAGTGATGACAACCATTTGGTAGCAGCTTGGCGTATCCTGGGGGTGGAGATGGGAAGGCAAGAATAGGCAGGGAGAGAACTCGGATCCTTCTAGAGAACAGGCATGAGCGTAGGGAGTTACCTGCCCACTGGGCCTGAGTTCATCCAGCCAGAGTTAGCAATGGCCACCCACCTCTTACTTCCAGATGGGGGTGGGGGGTGTGGGTAGTGACTGACTCCACTGATGACTTGAAATATCACAAATGTCTTTTCCTTCTGAGGAGGGGGAGAATACAGAAGCCTGAAATTTGGGGACACCATCCAATTCTACTTCCACGTAGTTTATTACTGTTAACTCCTGGAGGCCACACGGAGAGGGTGGGGGGCGTTTAGCCAAGGCAGCACTTTATTTACAGAGAAATCCAACTCCCCCAACCTTCCCCTCTGCAAATGGAAACCCGGCTCCCCCAGGAGTCTTTTCTGACTTCCCCCCTCCCCGCCAAAGCTGGGCAGGGCAGTTCGGGCCAAGAGGCTCATCTTCCCTGCAGTTAAGGGCAAGTTATGTAACCCAGATTGCGAAATTTAGGAAAGGCCCGGCTCTCTACACCCGGGCTAACGGCTTAGATGGGGCACTCCATGGGAATCCCGCCTCCCACGCCTGGCCCCGACTAACGCAATAAAGTTCTGGGCATGGCGTTGTGGAGGACCCCTCCTGGGGCGAAGGGGCTCTGGGACGCCCGGCCTGGGTAGGGGGAAGCACAGGAGTCAAGGAGTCACGGGGCGCGGCGTGCTGGGGCCACCTGTGGCAGCTCGCGGTGCGGGTGGTCCGGGCTCACCTGCTCCCGGCCGGGCCGAGCGAGGGCGGGGGCGGGGGCCGGGCGGCGCGCAGCTGAACCGAGGTCCGAGCAGCCGGCCCGCGCCTCCGGCTTCCGCCAGGTCAGCTGACCGCCCAGTGCGGAACTGCGCGCCCGGCCCGCGCGCCCCGCCGCCGCCCGGCGCCCAGTGCCCAGCGCCCGGTGCCCAGTGCCGCGCTCGCGCCCCGTCCTGGCCGCCATGGCCGGGCTCGTGGTCAGTGGAACTCAAGTAAGTCCGTCCCCGCCAGTCCCGCCCCGCCCCGGGCACAGCGTGCGGGGGAGGGACGGCGTGGGCTGCGTCTGCAGGTGGCGAGTGTCAGGTTCCCAGGCTTGCCCTAGTTCGGGGAGGGCAGACCCCGTTTCGGGCCTGGCACACCTCTTGGCTGTGTGGGCGGAAGACCCCCCGGGTCCCTCGGTCCCCTCCACTTCCCTCTGTCCCGAGCACTTCACGGAGCAGGACCAGCCGGGGAACTTCTTCATTGGGCTTTTGGGGGCCCACAGAAAATGTTTTAATTTCTTTCGTAATCCGGATTCAAAAAGAACTTTTTGTTAAAACCTTTCAATATATAACATTAATGTAGTTGTGTTTTATGCTAGTGCAGTTTTAAAATATGAATTTATTTATAAATGAAGGAAGGGAACCATGAAGGCAGAAGTGCCTAGGGCCACCAAAGTCACAGTGTATCCCTGGGGGGAGGGTGGTGGTGGGCTCTGCCTTGACCGCAGGCTCCTTACCCAAGGCTGGTGGAGGGCCAGTGTCTCCACAGCTTTATTTCCACATCTGATTTCTTAGTTTTTAGAGAAATAAAACCTATACCTATAAGGTATAAAACCTTGTAAAAGATTAAGTGGTTCTGGACTCTGGTATATTCATTACTTTGCACAGACTATACCATGCTTTGGGTGCGACTCTAAGAAAAACAAATGGAAGCACTAAATAGAAAAATATGGTCATTTGTCCTCTTGAACGCATATTGCTCTTACATTGTTCCCTTGCTGGTTTGATAGTAAACTCACATGAAAGTAATCTCTGTCGCCCAGGTTGGAGTACAGTGGGACAGTCATAGCTCACTGCAGCCTCGAACTCTGGGGCTCAAGTTACCCTCCCAGTAGCTGGGACTACAGGCACTTGCCACCATGCCTGGCTGATTTTCCTTATTTTTTTAGAGACTGGTCTCACTATGTTGACCAGGCTAGTCTTGAACTCCTGGCCCTCCCACCTCACCCTTCCGAGTCGTTAAGATTACAGGCATGAGCCACTGTGCCACCTGCACTTGATTTCTTGAACAGGTGTCTGTAGGGAATGGCAACACTCCGATTTCCATCGTGGGTGATAGACATCCAGTTTCACATGCTTTCAGCCCTATAGTGAAGCCTCAGGTGTTTTGAGTCATTGCTGGAGGGATGAACTCAGCCACACTGGGGCCAGGTGTCTTACCTGCTGGAAAAGCCAAGGGTCTATCTTTAACCTCTTCTGTCTGATTAAGCCAACCCTCCTACTTCCTACCTTTTCCTGCACACCCTGGAGAAACAGTTCAGAGTTTTTCAAGCTCTCCCCTTGGATTGCCTAAGGCAGGTAATGTCAGGTGCAATTGGATTTTGAGATTACTTTGGGCTAAAGGGAATGATTCCCCCTTAGAGGAGGTTCTAGGGGTTTTATAACTCCTACAGATACAATGAGGGCAAACTGTGCATCCCATCAAACTATCCACTGCCTGTTTCTTTTCCAGAGTCCTGTCATTTCATCAATTATACAAACTTATTGAGTGCCTACTATGTACCAGGCACTGTGCCTTGTGTTGGAAATTAGCCCTTCCATTGTCTCTCTGTACCTGCCATTTAACAGAATTTTGTTGCCTGGGAGTATTGGCTCTGTCCTTAGACTCAGAGCCTGTGAGGAGAGAGCTGGAAGGTCCAGAGTTCAGACATGAGTGGGCCAGGGAGGTACTAGCCTTTGGGAAAGGTTAAAAATGATGACTGTTGGGATGAGTATGGTGGCGCATGCCTGTAATCCCAGCACTTTGGGAGGCTGAGGCGGGAGGATCGCTTGAGCCCAGGAATTTGACACCAGCCTGGGCAATGCAGTGAGATCCCATCTCTTAAAAAAAAATTAGCCAGGCATGGTGGTGCACACCTGTAGTCCCAGCTGCTTGGGAGGCTGAGACAGGAGGATCGCTTGAGCCCAGGAGTTTGAGGCAACAGAATGAGACTCTGTCTCAAAAAAAAAAGTCTCTGCATTTTCAGATCCAGCATTATCTGGATGTAGCTTCTTCCATGTTCATGGAGGACTTGGGCAGGGGCTGAGAACTTTTGTGGGCCTCCTTTTCCTTTTTTCTTCCCTCATTTCCCAAACTTGATTTTTCCTGCACTCCCTGTACTTAGCCTACTCCAAACAGCCCAAAGTCATTCGGTGAAGGGTAGGTGAGACATTTTGGGCCCTTGGGGACTATTTACAAAGATCAGCTGCCTGGGGAGGAGCTAAGAAACACCCATGGGGTGTTAGTGCCCCATTTCCTAAACCACCCAGGCCAGTGGATTTGAGTGCCTGCTCCGACCCCCTCCTGCCTTAGGGTATCTGTTAGCTTCCTGCCCCAGGGCGTTTCTAATGCCAGCTATTGTAAGTAGCACCTTGCATCTGTGTAGTATGGTGCTTTTCAAATTTTGGTAGAGCTGCCTTAAAGGGGTCAGGGACTTCCCACGAACCCAGGGTGTTGATATAGTTTTTATTATAGTGTTATTCAAATGTACAAAACATAAAACCAGATATAACTTTCTTATATTTAGAGACCTATAGGCCTTTATTAAAGGGATGGTTTAAGTGCAAAGAAAAAAAACCCAATAAAATTAATTTAATGAGATGGGTGATGTTTGGCTGAAGCCAGGTCACTCCTTTAACTCCACTGTGGACTGGCTGCTATTCAACTGGTCTTGAGGAGCTCTACAGGCCTGTGGTACTACTGTGCTTGGGGACATTGCAGTCTTCCCATCACTGTTTTCTGTAAAATCATTTCCTTTGATGTGAATCTAACTTCATTTGGCTTCTTGTGGCTTGAATACATCATTTATGTTCAGCATTAAGTCCTCTTTCTTCTTTTTCCACTAGCTTAGTGGCATCAATATGATTATAGACACAAATGCAAACTTGGGATTTGGGTACTGAAATCCTGCACCCAACAATCACAAATCCCTACCGTAGGGATGTTTATCTGATTCAACAACTATTTAAGTGAGTGGCCACAGGTGACAAGGACAGTGCTATGTGCTTTTAATATGTTATCTCATTCCTACAAGTACAATGTGGATAATATATGGCTCATGGGGCTGTTTATGAGTACTGAATAGATAACAAGCACATGGTGGGCATTTAGTGAATGTTAGTTATATTATTTTTAACACCTTTGGAGGCAATTAATGTTAGATTAGTTACAGAAGAGGAAACAGACTTTGAGAGATTGTGACTCATCCGAGACAATGCAGCTAGTAAGTAGCAGCCCAGGGACTCAAACTTGTCCCTAGGGTTGTTTCTGCTCCGACAGAGCTTCTAGGATCCCCCACGCCTGGCTAGGAGCAGGCATCATACTCTCAGTTCAACCTCTGGTAAACCCACCATTCCCAGAAATGCCCTCGGAGCCAGCCAGTCCCAGCACAAAGAGAAACCAGCGGTCTTCTGCAGTTTGGTTATTTCCTGCAGCTTCTGCTCAGAGGGGTTGGGTGTGTGCGTGGGTGGGGATCCCTCCCATTCTCCTTCCCCTTTCTGGTGTTCCTCTCGTAGGGGTCTTCAACTTGCTATATTTTCATTTGCCTGGTAATGGTGTCCCTTCCTGTTATCATTCCACACAGGGTGGAAGTCACAGGGTACAAATTATATAAGGTAGGAAAGTTAAAAGTTCAAATCTTTGTTCAGTCTAAATCAAGATAATTGACTAAATGCAATGACTTCTAGTTCTGGACATGCTCTTGCTTCTGTGCCTCTAAAGATCTATTAATCTCTACATCCCTTCTCCCATTTGCTGAAGAAGCACAGTATTTTTGGTCTGGTTCTTGCCTTGTATCGTACATTAGGTGGTCCTGTTCTCTAAGAAGCTTCCCGACATCCTGAGAAGCAATGTCTTCCACTCAGAAGCACTTCTTAAGTCTCTCTTCTAGTTGTGAGTGTTGGTTGCAATGCCTGGCCGTGGTTGCTTGCTGCTCTTAAGTCGTCTCTAGCCATGTTGAGCCCTTCCACCTGGTTGGCTTAACTTACATCTCCAAAAGCTTCCAGTTTACTGCAGGGGTGGCCTAAGCATGCAGATTGCTTATCAAGTTGGTTCTCATGCTATATTTTGGAGACTTGATCTTCATCTCTGTGGAATGGGAACAAGTGTTTAGTTTTGTGGGGATGTTGTGCGGTTAAGACCATGTAATAGAACAGACTGGTGAAAGTCTTATCAGACAGGTTGTGAGTCATCTGAATGCTTTGTGGCGATAGCTCTTTTTGGTGCTGCTCTTTCCTCTGAAGGGGAATCAAAACATGGTGCTAGGTGCACCATTGGCATTTGTTAATCAAGACATCCACATGTGGATTTGTAAGTGCTCTATGGCCCCCACATTGGAAGTCCTTATTCATGGTGCAGGACTTGGTCCAAGCTCTATCATTAAGAAGCTGTGTTATGCTGGGCAGGACTCTGGAATCTTAGTTTCCTTGTATAAAACATGAAGGGTTTTGACAAACTGGGTCCTTACTAGATTGAGCCCTTGGCTACTCTATGAGGAAAGAGCTCATTTGCTACGTCTAAAGCTCAACTTCTCTGCTGTATAATATCTCAGAAATCTTGAATGATGATGATATGTGCAAAGTGGTTCAGGCTGGGATGAACAGGGTGGGCTTTCTGGTGAGCACCATGGTCATGGGGGCCAATGAGAACTTACAACACAGAAGAAGCTGCTGTGATTGAGTGGCTGTCCCAAGGGAAATTGAAGTCCCCAGA
Organism: Indri indri; assembly: GCA_004363605.1. Classification (NCBI taxonomy): domain Eukaryota; kingdom Metazoa; phylum Chordata; class Mammalia; order Primates; family Indriidae; genus Indri; species Indri indri. Next base: position 6,423 of record RJWJ010008954.1, read on the forward strand.
TTGATTGAGGCCCCATATCCCCAGTCTCTCCTTGGTGCATGATTTCTGTCTCAGCTTGGCAGCAGAATTTAATGTACTACACAAGGAGCCGTGAAGAGAGATGAATCCCATGGAGAAAGGGGAGAGATTGCTAGATTGAACTTAAGAGTCTTTTATTTTGCAGCCTGTATCTTCCTGAGTCAAAATTATTTTACTGGACTCAGCGACTTTTCTGTTCCCTCTGTCCTCTTGGAATGAAGTTACTGAAGGAGAATGAATAGAAAGAGAGTGAATACAGGATGTTGTATTGTCAGTTGCTTGTTCCCAGTGGCTAGAAGGTTGAGCGAAGACTTGTGGTATCGAGGGTGCTAAGCTTGCATGTGGCTTGTGTTAGGTAGAACCATGTGGAAGTGCTGTTTTGTAGTTTTAAAATGGTTGGATATTGGTAACTCATGGTTCAACCTAATATCTAAGGAGGCAAGATGGCCACCGTATTCTTGTTCCCCCCTAGGAAACAACCCCTGTGGGAATCCCTCATCCCAAGACATCTTTGTGTGTATGTGTAGAAGAATGTGGATTTGTAGGGAGACTGGATTAAGGCTATAGCTGTGTGAGAGGCCTGAATTTCTACCTGGGGGTTGAGTGTGTTGTCTTTTAGGGAAATATCATGTCTTGTGGCCCACTGGCCAACTCAGACCCACGGGTTTGTTTTATGGGTTTTGTAATTAGTTGTCAATCTGCCCGCAGAGTGCTATCTGTAAAAATGGTTCCAAACATTGAGTGGTTGGGGTAGTGAGAAAGCTCACTGACCTTCTTACAGTCAGAAGTTCTAGGACCAAATTTCAGTTTGGCCTTTTAATATTTGGACACACATTAGGTACTTAATAATAAATAGAAGAATGCCCAAGGAGGCAGCGCTGTACACAGAGTGGGGTTGATTGTCAAAGGCTCCCTGGAGGAGGGAGGTTTGGAAGTTCTGGCTGCATGTCATTGCCCTGTTGCCTTCGAATCAGCTTTTTCAGAGCTTAGAGGGCATTTTATGCACAGTGGTGATGGAATGGGATTGGTGGTTTGGGGAGGCTTTTTTGTCTAGGCCCTGAAGGGTGAATACTGGTAAGTGCATCTGCTGTGTCTTGTATGAGCTAAGGTGCATAACAGGGGATGGGGGTGCAGTGGAGGAGAGGCAGAGGGCAGCTGTTGCAAAGGTCCCCAAGCGGGAAGCTGATTGTTGCAATTATATTAATGTGCTCTGACATTGGGGTTTCTTTCGGATACCTGAACCTGGTCAATTTTAGTCCAATTTCCATTGTGCTGGGATTAGTCTCCATCTTGCTAACTGTACCAGGAAAAGGGAGTTATTGATGGAGTCCCTGAAGCCCCCAAAGCTGATTTGACCAGGAAAACAGTCACAAATGTGGCCTTTTTGTGTGCGAGGAACATGCGTTTAAAGTTGCGGAAGCAATCATCGGATCAACGAGGCAGGTTTGGGAGCAGCTGGGTGATTTCTATTTGCCACATTGTTTTGTTCCATTTAATTTCCAGGTGTCCTACATAGGCCAGGACTGCAGAGAAATTCCAGAACACCTTGGCAGGGACTGTGGACATTTCGCAAAGAGGCTTGATCTGAGCTTTAACCTCCTAAGGTATGTAACCTTCGAGAGATGCAGGCCAGGCCTGGGAGGCCCAGCTCCCCTGGGTACTTAAGGGGCAGCAGATAAAAGTCAAACGTTCTGGCTTTGCCTTGGGTGTCCTCTTATTCAGTGCAGAGCCCTGAGACACGTGGAATCACACCCCGAAGGTCTGACTCTGCTTCAAATGATACCTTGGTTGGCCTTTTTGTGCTGCTGAAGAGGCAGTGAGCATTTGAGTGTCATCCATCTCACGGGAGTACCTAGGAGGGGCCATCGTATTTTCACTTTGTTCTTTCCCTTTCTCATTGATATTTGTGCAGACAAGTTAGAATTCTCTTGGGAAAGGACTGAGATGGAGCCCACAAGAGTGTTTTGGGCCATTTAAGTGTGCTTTTTTGGATAACCCCACCTCCCAAAGCATTTGCCGGAGTCACGGGTAGGCTGTGTGTATGTGTGTGTTTACTTTTTCTGTTGCCTTTTTATGAATTGAAGCTTTAAATATTTGTGCTGATGATTTCCCCCAGATGGTGTTTCAAAGGAATTCAGACACTGTTGATGTGGGGTGGTTGGGAGGGAAATTCTCTGACAACTGTTCCAGTCTTGGCAAAAGGCAAGTGTGATCTTGTATATTATTCCAATGGAGAATACAGGCAGTTGTTTCATTTCTTCCTACAAGGTTATGAATTGTGACTGGTTTGGGGGCTTGGAGGAGAGAAGTGGGAGGTCCTTGGAAAGCAGGTTATCAGTGGGGTAAGTGAGTGGGGTCAGGGTGGTGGCTTTTCCTCCTGACAGTCTGGTTCCATGAGGGGCTTTTTCCTGAGTGCCCTCCTTGAGAGCTGTGCTGTCCTCTGAGTGGGACAAATTGTCATGGGGTAGAAGGAGAGATGAAGAGCCCAAATCCTATTCCAGGGCTCACGTGCTTTCCTGCTTCCAGCTCTTGGAGTCTTTTCATTTCCAACATCTGAGTCAGTATGCTTGGGAATGAAGAATTGGAGGGAAAACTCAGAGCAATAAGGCACCACGGGGTAGAGGAGAATTTAATTTTAAGACAAGCCAGCAGAACGTCTCAGGCTGGTGCTCGAAGCACATGGCCACACTGAGCTGCACCATCTCCGGGAAAAAGGCGTCCAGAAGATTGTGGTGCAAAGAAGGAACGCTTTCCACGTGCTCTTCCTGACTCCCAAAGGGTTTGTATGCATCTGGGGAGATGTGAAACTGAAAAGTCACAAAGTAATGCACAGGGGCGAGAGGAGTCAAATAAACAAATGCTGACTTAGAGAAATGAAGGATGGGTTTTGGTCCCAAAAGCAGAGGACCGAGTGCAGGGCCTGGAGTGGACTGTGCCTGAGTCGTGTGTGCACCTTGAAAGCTCCCCAGCGCAGACTCAGGCGGAAGGCTCCTTTGCCTGGGCACTGGAAGGAGATCCTCCTGTGTACTGGCCTTCAGGGGGTTGGGGCATCGCGGCTTGGGGTCATGGTTGCCTTGTGCGTGGCTGGTGGGAGCCCAGATGTGGGTGTGAGGAGGCTGGGTCCTGCGAGGGAGGGTGTCAGTGGGTACGGTCATGGGCCTGGGCTGTCAGGTCTGAGGACACAGAGCCACCTTTGTCATGCCCAGGGGCACTGCCTCCCTTTGACAGAGGAGGGACAGGACCGTGTGGGGGTGGGTGTATGTGAGGCAAGAAGGGGCCGTAGGCTCTGAGGGGCTAGATCTGTACGGATTTGTCATAGGAAATGACAGGCCCTGGCTGCAGGAATATTTAGTGAGAGGGTCTGTAAAGTGGATTCAAAAGGAGAAGTTAAGATTTGTATTTTCCTTTGTTGAGAGGAGAGAGATTCTGTAGTGTTGAGTTTGAGGAGCTTTCACACCTGGCCTGGAGCCTGTTCTCATTGGCTGTGTTGTGGTCAGTGTGTGAGCTCCACAGTGGATTGTAGCTGAGTTTGGGCAGGGATGAGCGATGGAGGTCTAAGGTTCAGAAAGAGTTTATGTTTAGGACTTGGTTAAGCTGGAGGGGACTGGAGGGGGTTACAGACCAGAATGGAGAAAAGCACTGCTGACTTGACTTGGGAATGCTGGGTGTTGGATCACCTTTGACCTTCTTTATTCACCTAATTGGGGGAGGAGGGGAGGGGATACTATTTCTCTTGGTGTTAGAGGAAGATTGGAGCGTACTCAGGCACTGGTCTCTATCTCTGCCTTCTTTGAGCAGAATCAAAATTAGGACGTTTTAGATGTTTAGCTAATTCCTCTTAAAAAATAGGGGAGGGGGAGAAATAGGAAAAAGGGAAGAGAAAGGAGATCATAAACTTACCTTCCAAACAAATGGGTATGTAACAGACTTCCAAACAAATGGGTATGTAACAGATGACCCAAGCCCACTAGGCTTCAGGGGTCATGATATCCAAATGAAATATTTTGAGTCTGCATCCTATGTTCGATAGAAAGTTTCTCCCTAGGCCCCTGTCACTATTTCCATGGTATTGTGGGGAGCATATGTCCTAGTCAGTCTGTACCCGGATTCACTCCTGCTCTGATGATCTCTGAGCTCTGTTGCTGTTTTTCTCCCTCTTGTCAGCCTGCCTGGCCCCACTTAGGACACTCCCTTCATTTCTCCAAAGCCCAATACCATATTATGTGTTAATATTGATTTGTATTGCCACTGGAAGGTATAGGGCGTGGGGGGTGGTAATTGTGGCACACAGCAGGAGACAAGTTTGGGATAGCAGTGCTTCTGGAAATTTTTTGGATACTCCTCGCCACAGAAAATTTCTCCCTGGTGGTGCATGCTTGAGGGTCAGACCTGCATGTGACCCAGCACCTCTTTCTCCCGGCCCCTTTCTCTCTTTTCCAGGTCACTGACCCTCTTTCCAGAGCTGCCCTCAGAAATACGAAATTCTTTTCCCTTTATTATATACAGAAAAATTAACCCTCTCCCCTCCTTTTTAGAACATCTCTACTGGTTTGCTTTTCACCTCTAAAGAGCCATATCAGGGTATTGCTTTAAACCGAACAATATTCCCTAATAAAAATTTTTCTACTCCCTGACATTGCAAGATCAGTGACAGTCTGTGTTTTAGGCCACACTTTGTTTTTAGACAAGGTGTTGTGTTTATTCCTTTTTTGAATAGCTAATACATGAACATGGCACAACCTTTAGAAGGAACAAACATGCAAACAGTGCGAAGAAAGTCTCCTTTACACCTGTCCTTTGGCCATTCAGTTCTCCTCTGCGCTAACTACTATTACTCAGTTTTTGTGTAGTCTTCCAGAGATATTCTATGCATATACTAACAAGTGAATTTCTTGTTTTCCAGCTTTATTGAAATGTAATTAGCAATTAAAAATTGTGTATATTTATGGTGTACAATGTGATGTTTTGATATATGTATACATTGTGAGATGATCACACTCAAGCTAATTAACATATCCATCAGCTCACATAGTTACCTTATTTTTTATGGTGAGAACATGAAAGATCTACCATCTTAGCATATTTCAAGTATGTAGTATGGTAATATTAACTATAGTCACCATGCTGTACATCATTTGTATATTTAAGTCTTTAATCCATTCTGAGTTAATTTTTGTATATAGTGTGAGATAAGGGTCCAATTTTATTCTTCTGCATATGGATATCCAGTTTTCCCAGCATAAATTATTGAAGAGATTGTCCTTTCCCCTTTGTATGCTCTTGGCACCTTTGTTGATCAATTGACTGTAAGTACATGGATTTATTTCTGGGCTCTCTTTTCTGTCCCCTTGGTCTGTATGTCTGTTTTTATGCAAGTACCTTACAGTTTTGATATTAATAACTATTGCTTTGTAGTATATTTTGAAACCAGATAGTGTGATGCCTCCAGCTTTGTTCTTTTTGTTTTTTGTTCAAGATTGCTTTGGCTATTTGGGGTCTTCTGTGGTCATATGAATTATACGATTTTTTTTTTCTATTTGTTAAAAATGCCATTGGAATTTTGATAGGGATTGCATTGAATCTTTTTTTTTTTTTTTTTTTTTTTTTTTTTTTGAGACAGAGTCTCACTCTCTTGCCTGGGGTGAGTGCCGTGGCGTTAGCCTAGCTCACAGCAACCTCAAACTCCCGGGCTCGAGCAATCCTACTGTCTCAGCCTCCTGAGTAGCTGGGACTACAGGCATGTGCCACCACACCCGGCTAATTTTTTTTTTTCTATATATTTTTAGCTGTCCAATTAATTTCTTTCTATTTTTAGTAGAGACGGGGTCTCGCTCTTGCTCAGGCTGGTTTCGAACTCCTGAGCTCAGGACGATCCGCCCGCCTCGGCCTCCCAGAGAGCTAGGATTACAGGCGTGAGCCACCGCGCCCGGCCTTGCATTGAATCTTGATTGCTTTAGGTAGTATGGGATATCTATTTATTTGTATATCCTTTTAATTTCTTTCATCAATGTTTTATAGTTTTCACTGTACATGTCTTTTACCTCCTTGCTTAAATTTCTTCATTTCTTTTTTGGATAGTTCTTTGAGTATATAGGGATGCAACTGATTTTCATAGGTTGATTTTGTATCCTGCAATTTTACTGAATTTCTTTATTCTAACAGTTTTTTGATGGAGTGTTTATGGTTTTTGATGTGTAAGATCATGTCATCTGCAAACAAAGATAATTTTACTTCTTCCTTTCCAATTTGGATGTTTATTTCTTTTTCTTGCTTCATTGCTCTGGTTAGCATTTCTATACTATACTGAGGAGAAGTTGCAAGTTGTCTTCTTCCTGATTTTAGAGAAAAAGCTTTCAGCTTGAGTGTGATGATAGCTGGGGGCTTGTCATACATGGCCTTCATTATTTTGAGGTAAATTCCTCTATACCTAAATTGTTGAGAGTTTACTGCTCCATGCAGAAGATCATGGATTTCAGACTGTTATTTTTATGACCCTTCACTCAAGTTACTGGAGCCAGTGTACCCTCTCAGGTTAGAAGTTGGAAAGGGAAGCAAGAAAACTGACCCAAATAAAATTTCTGGCTCTCTTAAAAGGATCAAACGTTCCTCTCTTCACCCTTTCAGCCCAGATCTGATTCTTTCTGTCATGATTGGATCGGAACCAGGTCTGCGATAGTGATTGTGAACTGGAATGAACTCTCTGGACTCAATTCCCAGGGTCAGGGTTTTGCCATCCTCCCTGGAATGATGATAGAGGGCTTAGGGAGTTAATCAGGAAACCGGAGTAGTGACATTTTACTCCTTGAACTTGACTATATTAATGATCTCTTGTCCAGTGTCTGCATCTGCCTGAAATTGTACTTAAGATCTTTATTTTTGAAGATAATTTTTCATATAATAAGAGAAAAAATAATCAATGTAGAAATATTGGAAAACTCAGATAGGTATGAAAGAAACTGTCTTCCTCTTAAATCACTGATAATCTTAGCAACCAGAAATCACCATTGTTAACATTGTATTGTCCTCCTAGTCTTTTATAATGCCAAATACTTTTTAAAATGATGCTGTTGTTCACATTGTGTTGGAAGCATTTTCTCATACCAGTAAATAGTGCATCACAATTTTTAATGGTTTCTCCAGTCATTTCTTACTGTTGGACATTTAGGTTATTTCTAGATTTTTTTCCTGTTATGAGTAATTCTATTATAAATGTCCTTATAATACTCATTGATGAGTATGTCTCTGGTTAGTTGCTTTGACAAATTCCTGGAGACAAAATTGTGAAGGGAGCTTTGGTATAGTTATCAGATTGCCCTCTAGAGAGGTTATACCAGTTTATTCTACCGAGAGTATTTGAATGCTCATTGTCTCATTCTTCCTTGAGCTCGTTCATATTTTATCTTTACTTTGCAGACTAGTAAAGAGAATCCTATGCTTTAGCCAGTGTTAGTTCCTTAATCTGCTCAAGGCAAAGAGAGCTTTTTAATGAGCTGTTCCAGCTTCAGTTTTCCCTGTCCCCGGATTGGGTCAGGGCAGAGTTCTCTGTGGTGGTCCCATTCCTCTCCCGCAAGGCCCTGAGTGGTTTGAGTGGGTTGCCTGCTTAGCTTGTTGAACACAGCGGGCAGAGCAGAGCTCCTATGGCAAACAGTGATAAATACGTCCATGTCAATCTGGCAATAAAAGCAAAAGGGTTTAATTGATCTATGGCAACAGGAAGCTTATGTTTTAAAAATTAAATTATTTGCAGTCGCATCTTATTTAGCATCACTCTGATAAATGCCCTGGATGGAGAATTGCTCAGAAGAAAATTTCTTAGGCAGGAGCTTGCTTGTTGCTTCCTTGGCTTTGGCCGGGATGAGGATGAAGGACCGGGGAGCTCGTGCAACTTCAGTAAAGAAACGGTGGCTCTGCCCTCTCTCCCCAGCTGCAGATGGCGAGGCAGGCACCCAGCACACTGTCAGAGCTGCTTCAAGGACAGACATGCCACACCTTCTGTGTCTCCGTGACGAACTGCTGGAGAGAACTGGGCTGCTAACTTGCTGCTCAATTCGGGAAGATGGGCAGTGTAATGAAAAGAACCAAGGTTTGGGGGTTGGACCACTCTAGCTTGAAGTCCTGCCTCTGTTGCTCACTGGTTGATTAACTGGCCTTGGGCTAATAGCAGAAATGTTGAGTGCTGTGCATAATGTAACTACTATGAATAAATTATCTGGTGTGTAATAGGTCTTCAGTAAGCATAGTTATTATTGGTGATTAGAACATGTGCTAGTGAGGCTAAGAGCCCAGACTCGACCCTCTGTAGGGGTCATTTCACTCTCTGGTAGTCGTTGGGGCTCTTCACAGATAGTCAGGATTTCTCCTCTTTCAGCACATGGTATGTTTGCACATGTCTGCACCTTTTGGGATGACCACTGTACAGAAACTTTAAGAGCTAGTGCACGATTTGCCACTTTGGCTTTTGCTACTGTCTTTGTCAGTCTTGGATTCTGGCCATAAGTGAGCAGAACCCTCTACTGATCTATTTTAGACATAGATTTTGAGTGAGAATAAATGTTATAAGATTTTGGAGTTACTTGTTAATACAGCATTACCTAGCATATCCTAACTGATATAAATGACTTAGTTTTCCAACTGTCCCTGATATTCCATAGGCTAAACCCACTCATGTAATATATATTTTTCATCCCTGCCAGTTAGGAGCATACATTTGGTCATATTCCAGTGGGTCTGGGTGACAGAAAATTTCCCATACAGGCTCTCAGGAGAACAGCTCAAAGGACACGTTCTGTTGGCAGTGGGTCTTCACTGAACACTGTCTTTGCAGTCAAGGGCCTGTTCATACTTGTTTCAACCCCCGGACATAGTGGTCTTATTTGGGGAGCACGCTGATATTGGGGTGAGGGAGGCAACAGAGCTCATGTCAGTAAGCCTTGAGAGGAAGAGGTAATGGTAGAACAGACAGGCTTTAGAAAGATAAACTGTCACTGAGTTCTCAGTACAATTCTAGGGCATTGATAAATCCTGAATGCTTCCAAGGAGGCAAGGTTCTAGGTATGTTGGAATCTGTGTTCTCACTAAGCTGGGCAATGCTGCAAACAAACAAGCAAACCTCTTTTATTCCAAGAATATCATTGGCCATTCTAGTGTTTCCAGCTACCAGCAGAACATGCAATCAGAAGGTGAAGTAGGAAATGGCTTGGCAAGAAATATATAGTGTCTCAGTAGCAAGACTGATTCCCTGTACTTAAAATGCTTTCTGGAGTGCCCTCTGTGACTGTAGAAGCACCAGAACAGTCTGACTGAGTGAGGGAGGCGGGTAAGACTGGGCCAGGAATTGGCAGGCAATTGGAGAGAGTTGCTCAGGGGCCACAGGGCTTTCCTGAGGTTCACCTTCTCATGGACGACGATGATCCTATAGCTTGTAGTATAATTTAGAAAATGTTTTCATAAACATTGTCTCCATATTTCCTGCAGGCTTTGCCTCCAGGATGAGAAATTCCTAGACTTTTCAATAATGTCTTTTGTTCCCCATCTTACCCATTTTACTCCCCTGGAATCTTGGGGTTTATTTTTCTACCTTTGTGAAGTCTCTCTCCATGAGCTGTTTGGAACTTGGGCCCCACTGCTCCATCCTCTCCCTCTGCCCTGTTCCGAGGACATCATTGTGCATGTGGGTGATGTTGCCTTCTGAGTTGTCAGGGTGGCAGTTGGAAGCAGTGGTGATTTGGGGTGGGGTGGGGAGGGAAACTGGAGAGCTTAACCCTTTATTTTCTACTTGCTGGACCTCCAAGTTCTCAACTATGAAATTCTGCCATCTTGGGGGGCAAGTTGTTGTCACAATGATGGGGGTGGGGGCTTTAGTGGCATTTGCTGGATGAGGCCAGGGATGCTAAATGTTTTCAGGGCATAGGATAGCCTTGAACAGAAAGGATCCTCCCTCCCCAATGCCAGCTGCATCTTGTTGAGGAAGCCCTCTGGAGCCCTCTTGTAGAGAGCTTGCAGAATGGTTCTGTTAATGAGCACCATGGTAAAGCACGCTTGCCAATAATAGCGAGAGGTAACTGGCTCTAGTCTCCAAAGGAGTCCAGGGACACAGAGTCAAATGACATTCATAGTCATGTTTGTATTCTTATTAAGAAACAAAAGTATTATCGAGTACTTACTACATGTCAAGGCTGGGCAGAATACTTAATGTGTTATCTCTTTAACTCCTCCCAACAGCATTTTGAGAATGGAATTATTATTACCCACATTTTGCAGATGAAGCAATGGAAGCCCAGAGAAGTGAATTTGCCCAAGACCACCCTGATGATCAAATGCGAGAGCTGGGATGGCCCCAGTGGTCTAGCCTCAGCTTTAAAGTTATTCTAAACTACTTTTCATGGTATAAATCGTTGCTTGCTTTGTGGGAGAAGACAGACCCCCTCCCCACTTCTAAGCCTGTATTTCCTTGTGGGGGAAGAGTTTCTTTTTTCTTTTTAAATCACTAAAAACTGTGCAAATCACTGTAGCAAGGTCCAAGTGGATCCTGCAGCTTCAAGTTTAAGACCCTGGAGGCCTCGGAGTCCCATATGTTGCGTTCCCTCCTCCCTTCTGTTTCTCTAAAACCTTTCCGATTTGGAAAGTTTGGCGAGGCAGGACCTCAGGAGGCCTGGCCCGGCGTGGAGGAGGGGTGATTCCCAGAGAACTCATCCTCTTCTTTCTTCTTCCCTTGGGCTGTGAGGTGTGGTTCAGATCCAAGGTCATGGGGGAGAAATGGCTCAGCAATGGCTGTGGCCAGACTGTTGTCCCAGCCTTGGGACTGGAGGACCTGGAGACAGATAACTGCATGCTCGAGTTTTGAGTCTGAAGGGGAAAGAAGAGGTGGGGTGTGTGCGCGCGTTTGCACGTGGACTCACACGCACACACCCGCCATCTGAAAAGCCTCTTTCCTCTCCTTGGGGACGGTAGTGTTGGTACTTTCAGCTGCGCCCTGCTCCTTTATGATGAAAGGGGAGTGATGATGCTTTTTGCTGGGTGTCTGTGTTTAATTGCAGGGATATAATAACTACAAATTCTCCCTGGCTGAGACTTTTCTAATAAAAGGTCTTTCCCATCCCAGCTGCTTTGTCTTCCCCTTTGAGCCCCCACCCCCATCACTGCCGTAGCACAAGGTCACTTAGGGTTTTAAACGAGAGAGACACACACATGTTCAGGTTTTGTTTAGAGTTTTTTTTTTTTTTTTTAAAAAAAGCTCCCCCTAGACCCATCATTACAGAGATCAGCTCCATGCCCCCCATCTCTGCACCTTCTCCCCTAAGCTCCTCTCTGAGTTAATACAGAACCCAATTTTTCAGTCTCCCGGGTGTCTGCTTTTTCTCTGGTTCTGAAGAAATAAGAGACGGGTAGAACAAGGAAGACCAACAAAAGAGGTTTAAAAGAAAAAAAAAATCCCCAAACCATTCTTGAGATAAAGCAAGACTTATTAAAAACAATTGGAGGGGAGGGCGGAAAGAGGGGGTGTTAACCCCCACACGGCCCCCACCCCATTTTCTGCAGCTGGAGAAGTGTGTTTTAAGAAAATGCACCATCGTTAAAACTTTTTTTTCCTTGATGGATTTATTTATAAGGTAGAGAAATATTTTCCCCATAATTGGGTAACTCTTAATAGTAGCAATTGCATATTTATCAGTGTGAGGGGCTGTTATTAATGTAACTGTCAGGCCCAAACACATTTCTGCATTAAATCCATTTAGTATGTGCATTATTCGGGCTCGAATGTCACTGGGACATCAAAGCCCCGTAGGCATGGAGAGCTCAGTGCCCTGCTGTGGCTGCCGAACAGGCCCTTGATCAATAAATGTAACATGTTAATGCAGAGCAAATAGAATAAAAGATTTCTTTGACAAGACATGAAAAATCACCTTGTGGCAGCTGGCATGTGATGCCGTTTCTGGGGAGACACTAGCAAAGTTGATCTGACAAGTAAAGAGGAGAGATGATGGTTGTAAGGTGCTTTTGTTTCAAACTTCTTTCTTGACCTGTCAGGTTTTGAAGGCGCCTCAATGGCTCTTTTTTGTCATGTGAAAATTGTAGTCTTAGGTAGTTATGAAGCAGTTATCTCTTCTCGAATTGTGAATGCTGCTGTTTAATTGATTCACTTAGCATTTGAAACTGTCACGCATTAATAATTGCGAAATCCTGTAGATACCGCGTGAGTGTGTCATGCTTAAATGTGTAGTTATCAGAAAATTAATATCCTTAATGAACCGGTGCTTTCAAACTAACATTGCATGAAATCTCTTTTGCCCTTTCATTTGCTGAAGCCACATCCGCCAGTTTGCCGAGAATCACCTCTCGACAGTTTGCTCTCTTGATGCCCGACAAATGCCAGCTTTGCTGTGGGTACATCGCGTGCTCAATGACAATAAATATAGTAATTATACTGGAGTTAGTAATTAACATAATTGTAGTCAATTACGACAAATACAGTGCAGAGCTAAATAAATGAGAGGGGAGAAATTAGCAAGCTAATTGATTTATCTTTACTCAGCTTTCTATTACAACTGGCAGGGCTGTTTTTCTTGGGGTGGGGGGAGAGGAGGGGAAAAAATCCCCACAAGGATTATTTACAAATAACTGATTTTGTTTTGAAGTTGCTTTGTCTTTTGACTTATTACACTTCACCACCCCCCCACTCTGCTTACAAGGGGAGAAAAGAAAAAGAGAGAATTTAAATGCCAAGGGAACATTTTGTTAATTTAGCTACATCAAGCTGAATGCTGCAGCTAAGGCGAGACAGGATTTAGCTTTCACTACGGCTTGAGGAGTTATAATTTTTTCTTCTCAGCTATTGCTCTGGTAAAAAAAAAAAAAAAGTATTTTTGGTGGGGGGTGTGTGCGTGTGTTCTAAGTCTCCATCAGCAAGGTGGTGCTGTGCTGCATGGTACATTTGGGGGTTATGTGTGCATGCTAATTTCTTGATTTTGTGCTGTTGGCTTGGTGTAAGAAGTGGGCATGCTTTACTCGGTCAGTCCCACTTGGTCTCGTTATGCCTTTTTCCTTTGCTACCCAAGGAAGAGACGGAGGAAAGAAGTGGCCAGTGTTGTTGGAGAGGGCGGAGGAGGCAGGGGCTCCAGCGTGGACCCTCGGCCCACTTTCCTTCTTTGCCATACTTCAGGGCTGCCCCAGGTCCTGGGCTGTCACATTCCTGGGGCTACCTGGAAAGTTTTTGCTGGGGTCTCAGTGCCCATTTATTTCGAGCTGGTTTATTCTGCACTGCCTGGAGCCCTGGTTAATGGTGTTTATCGTGCGTCTCTGTTCTTTGTTCACCCTTTTCAACGTGACTGCTGTTCCTGCTGCTCCGGGAGAAACTGCACGTTTTGAGACTTGGGGTCGCATCATAGCCCTGCCTGTTTTTTTTTTTCTCACAAGTTTTAGAAACAGGATTTTTTTTTTTTTTTGTGCTTCTTGACACAGGGTAAGGGCTAGGGGACAGAGCCTTTTTTTGTATCGGGTGCTTAACATCTTACCTTCATCTTACCCAAGGTTAAAACTCAGTGCTTTCAGGACATGATAGTTTTTTTCTTTTTTTTAAAGTATCTAGCATCCATTCTCAACCTTTATCAAAACCCTAGGTTATTCCTCTGAAAATTCAGTAGTTTAGCAAAGCAAACATTTGTTTAGCTCTTCTTCCTGAAGATTCTACTGGGTGGGTTTCTGTCTGACTTGAAGGGGAAGTTAGAGGCAGCAATTTTAATTCTATATAGTGCATATAATCATTTCGTGACCTCATGTGGAATTAAAAGGCTGACCATTTCTTAGACTACCAGGATGTACTTGGACACTGTTTAGTGTGGTCATTCTTTGTGTGCACTTCATTTGGAAATCAATTTCTGATATGAAATATTTATATACAAGGAATCATTTAAATTATTTAAAGTTTACAAGCATAATGGTCTTTCTGATGAAGTCTCAAATTATTTTAGTAAATGAGAGGAAAAAGCTTTTGTATTTGGAGGGGAGAAATGATACTGGAACTTCAGCCTGATTAGTTTGATAAGGGTCAAAGAGAAATTGGATTATACATATGTATAGCTTTGTTTACCCAGAAAAAGATAGATTCTAGGTATTGTTGTATACCTCCAGAGAGGGCATCCTTCTGTGGATGCCTGTGAGAGGGAGGAAGAGGAGGAGAGACAGGCAGAGAGAGAGAGAGAGAGAAAGAAAATGTGTGAAGAAAAATTGTTTGGCTATTGTCTGTTGCCAAAATGTGACATTTGTAGTAGTTTTGTCCCTGTCTGTAGTCTCTACCAAGCTGCTGTCTTTTCTCTTCAGTGGCACTAGGATGTATAGCAGCTGTGAGTGGGGAAAACATAGGAAGATGGCAACGGAAGGTTCTTTTCATTTTTATTATTTTAAAATTAAAGTTGCATTAATCGGAGCTCACTTTATTTTGTCCCTATTCTGCTAAAGAAATGAACACGGGATACTAATTAGATGTATTATTTTAAAATAAGATGTCGTTTGTAAAGGTGCCATTTTTTTCCAAGACTTTTTTTCTGTGTCACTTTAGACATACACCCATGTAGAGGTTTAACTATGTGAGTTTTGACATGCTTTGCTCCTCAGAAATTCTGGTGATTTTAAAAAAATATTTGTTGTGCATCAGCTCCGTGGATTGAACCTATTAAAGTGCATTTGTGGGGTTGATGGAGGGGAAGGAGTGAGGGAAGAGTTTTTGCCATCCGTCCACCTTCTGACAGCTGGATAGGTGGGCATCGGCCACCTGCATGTCAGTTATAGGGGTGGAAGGGTGTGATCCCTTTCCTCACCCATCATAGGGGTCATGGCTGACACCTGTATGGCAACAGATAGCTTAACAAGAGAAAAGCATAACAGATTTATTCAAAGTTTTATGTGACATGGAAGCCTTCTGAAGTGAAGACCCCAAACCCCAGGGAAAATTGTCTATTTTTATGGCAAGATTCGATGAAGAATGGACAGCCATGTAGAAATGTGATTGGGCAAAAGGGAATGGTTTCATGGTAATAGACTGAGAGGGGCGGGGAAACCCAGCAAGCTCTCTCTGTCTGGATTCTTCTTGGCCTCTCTGTGGAGCATTCTTTTCCCACCAGGTACAGGGCAGGACAAGGTAGGTCAGAGAATTTCTTTATGGGCAGCTCCTACACAGAAAGGTGGGAGGGAAGGTTATGGTAATGCTGTTAGGTTTTATGGCTTGTTTTGTGGAGGAGAGAGTTTTAGTTTCCATGGATCTCCCTTGGGGAAGAGGAATTCTGGCTTCTATGGTCTCACTTTGAGAGAGAGAGAGTGGTGGGAGATAGGAGGGCAGGAGAGGTCAGAGAGAGTCCACTTCTGAGGCCTTCCAAATCTCCTTTAGTTCAAAGTACTTGGCATGCCAAAGCGCCATACCTTGGGGTATCATTTTCTGAGTCCCTGAACAGTCTTTAAGGGGGTACGTTGGAATTGCCTGGTTTGGGGTCCTGGTTTTATTTCAGTGGCTTATTTTTCATAATGTATTCCCTGTCCTTTCTAAGGACTCCCTCAGGATTCGGCCTCTGCTAAGAGTAGCAGATGACCCAGGACCCTGATGATGGAGCCTGGGAGGGCGGCTGTCTTCACCTGTGCTGACAGTTGTATCATGGTTCTGTCCTGATTGGCTCTTGTGAATCCTTCCCAGACGCCTGAGCTAGACACACATCTCAGAGCCCTAACCATCCTTCCCGTTGTAATTGGATATAGCAAACCAATACCCTGGATTCTGTTCTTTGAGGCAGGGCTTTGGTGAGAAAAAGCAGCCTGACCTGGGGCATAGAAACATGGAGCTTGGCAATGGCTCCTGAAGGTCATTTTCTTAAGTGCTCTGCCTCTGAAGAGTACTGTTCAGCTCCTGGCATGAAGGCCCCGAAGAATGACTATGGGGATTTAACCATGTACTTTAAGGTTTTTCTTATCTTCTTCCTCTTTAACTGGTGGGTAGAGGTCAGGCCTGGGGCCACTTATGTCTTGGAGGGTGCCAGTAGGGTTATGGCGGTCTTTCTAGTTGCCACCTATAGCTGGATCTCCCCGCGGGTACCCCTAGGGGCTTGGTGGTCTGTCTTCAAGGTCTTGCAGTGGCTCCTGCGGGCATGACAATAGATTAATCACTTAAACCTAAGTGAGGGTGGGGACTACTCAGAATAGCATGCTTTCCCCAAAGCTGCCTGGAGATGTCCTCAAAGGCTGAGAGCTGGGACCATTGTTCTTTGCAGGTCTGCTCCTGTGCATTATAGATGTATAGCGGTTGTGTGCCTTCAGACAACGGGAGGCAGAGTTCCTGCAAAGGCCTCAATATTGGCCAACACCTGGAACTGACAAATAGGTGTTTCCCCATGCAAAAGCTCACGTGCTCAATGTGGAGCAAAGGCTAATACAGGTGAAACGATTAGAGAGCAATATGGAGCACAGTTACTCCATCCCCTGCCTGGGAAGCTTGTTCTCCTTGAATTAGTGAGCAGCACTGGGGAGCTATACATGGAGAGGAGGGGGTCCCAGCCAGACAGAGCAGGGGAATTGACCCAGGTAGCCTTGGATTGGCTCCCAGACAGGTCTCCTTATGTACACACCAGGATAGCATAGTCCAGTTAAGTTTTAGGAATATAATATGTAACAGAGCCTCATGCCCAAGAAGTTCTCAGAAAGGAGGACTTCTTCAGAGGAAACTTCATGAAGAGACTGAGACTTGAGCCACGCCGTTGGAGGGAGGGCAGGATTTGTCCTGCTGTGTCAAGATTTCTAGGCTGAGTAAACAGCTGGCACAATGAGTGGGATGGTGAGACCTCATCCGTGTGCCCTCAGGGGTTGGTTGGAGTCCAGGAGGAGAGAAACTGGGGAACAGGGTAAGTTTGTTCCCACACGTGAAGACATAAACCCCTTGGCCGTGCAGAGTAAGGGTGGTTCTGGGACGAAGAAGTGGGCCAGACCAGGGTCTTTTGGGGAGGCCAGTCAAGTAAGGACTTAAAGGAGGTGGGGGTTCTCCCCCTCAAACCTTCACCCTGGAGTGACAGGCACTGAGTGGGAGACAGGCCACCCTCTGCTGGTGGAGAGCAGCTGGTTTTCAGGCTGATCAGGGCCCACGTGTCGGCCCTGACACGCATACGCAGCAATTACGCTGTTAGCGGGGTCACGGTTAATGCAGTTCTTGCGCGACTCCTGCTCCGAGCGCGCCGAGCCTTTTCACACCCAGCAAGGCCCTGTGCTCCTCCAGAAGGGGAGGAGCCAAAATGGGAAACCTCATCTTTCAGAAAACGCATTTATTATCGCTCTTTCATGCCAGTGTTTCTGCAGGGCCAGCACTTAGGGGTGCGTTCTCCCCGGGGAGAATTCATCCGTTATTGGTTCTGTGAGTGCCGTAGGGCCTTTGCGGGAACTCGGTCTCCCAGTGAAATGTAAGCTTTTCCAGGACTGGTTAACAGCTTCTCTTTCGGGAGTGCCCAGGACTGGGTTATACATGAGGTAGGTGCCCCTTTACTGGAAGACACAATCTAATCTGGGAATTGCTCATTTGCTAAAATGGATTTTTAAAAACATAGTAATTGCTTACTTTAGAAGAGGTAGCAGTACTGGTAACTACCATTCATCCATCAGTTTCCCCCGATTACCTTCTTAAATCTTTATGGTAAGCATGACGTTCTTCCCAGTTTAAAGACAGGGAATGAAAGTGTGCAAAGGTTAAGTGACTTTCCCAAGGGCACACAGCTGGTCAGTGGGGAGCCTGCACTCAGATCGGGTGTAGGTAAGTAACTGTGGCGGAGAAGAGGAAAATTCTGTCTTCTAGGCCTTTGGAAAGGAGACACCTGCCCCCTTCAAAGGCTGTTGTTGTTTTGTTTTCTTCCCAAACTTATATTTGACCTTCTCATTTTTCAAGGAGGTGATAAAAACTATAGGCAGTGAGGCTTTACATTAAATGTTAGTGTTTTAAAAGTCTGTAGAAAATTAAGTTGGGTTAACTTTTATTGTCCTTTTCCTTTATGGACCACCGCTTTTGGTTCCACCTGGGGTGTGTCCTGATGCTGCTGCTGTTTATATGGACAACCCTTAGGAGGCCTAAGTCTCCATTTTCCATTAGTTACAAAGAATATTGTCCACTTTCTCACTCCTCAGGGTGTCTCCGGGTTGCAGAGGAGAAGGTTTATTTGAATGCGAATGCTCTGTAAATCACTAAGTACTACATAACTCTAATGCATTATTGTCGTTATATATTTTTTTGCTTTTAAATGAGAAACTGAACTCTTGCTAGTTTTGAAGCTCAGTGTCATTGTTGGAGATCAAGAAACCCCCAGGGAGGCTCTGGCTGGAGGATGATCTGGTAGAAAAGCAAGGAGATGGTGAGGCAGGATGTTTGAGTGCTGAGTGTGAGTCTTTGTCCCATCACGAATTACCCGTGAGGTAGTGGGCAGGCCATTGAATCTGTTGTCATTTTCTGAATGGGGGATAAGGACACTCACCTACCAGCATGATGAAGATCAACTGAAATACTAAATGTAAAAGAGTTTTGTTCCTGTAGAAGATGAACCAAAAAAGCAGATATCCCAAAAGCAGTTTATTTCATTTTTGATTCTTTTGTTTGTTTTTGAGCAGAATTATCTTTAGGATTATTTTGCTTGGGGTCCTGTGGCATTTGTTGTTTATGGATTTGTTTTTGTGAAGTCAGGGCTCTCAAGAGGTCTGCCTCCTGCCGGGCTGTAGATTGCAAGGTTATAGCCTTGGGTCTGAATGGCCAGGTTCCCCTTGGGCAAGCACTGCTGAGACTGTACAACATTTTCCAATTCAATTATGTTTTAAAAGGGAGAGGGGAGGAAGCGGAGTTTTTGGTAGGAAAAAATAAGCATGATTATTATTAGTGTTGCTAGAATATTAAACAGGGTATGTGATTACAGCAAGATTTAAGAAAGCCAAATGCCACAGTGAAATTCCATATCCTGTTTAATGATTTTGAGTCACTTTTATGTCTAGTTGTACCTCCGAACTCAGACTTGAGAAGAATTTTATCACCTGACCCCTCCCTAGCAATTTCAACACCCCTGGGCCCCTTCTCCAACTTGGTCCTCACAGACTGTAACTGACTGGTGAGATTTCTCATTCAGTAGGAGGAGGGACTGAACTACTTTCTCTTCTTGCCTTGGTCCTGAGGACCGGTTACCTTTGTGGCTCACACACAAATCAAAAGGGAGGTCATAGACCTAAGGTGTGTTTCCTTACAAGGAGCATGGTGTTTGTTTCTGCAACCGTGGGTTTCTCCCATCTGATCTTTTGGTCTTTATTAAAAAATTTGCATTTTATGTACTTTTTGATCTACTTTGAAGTGAATGGTTCAGTTGTAACTAACAGGGTTGGCTTTAGCACTTTCTTTTTAAGGGCTTGTTAGAGCCTCTTTCCAGAAGATAGTTGTAAAAATCACATTTGGGCAGCGTACATCAAGGTGGAATGGGGAGATTTGAAACTGATTTAATATTAAAAAATTAAGTGTACTTGTAGAATATAAACTAGTTAGATGGTAGAGAAGGTGAGGAAATAAATGTGGGCCAGGTAATCTAGAGAGATAATCTAGGTAATCTAATAAAATATGCTCCAGATCTTATTAATCAATTTAGTGGAGAGATTTCTTTTATTGGCTCTGTGAAAGCATTTTAGTCTGGTGCTTCTGTGAACTGTTTGTGCTGTATTGAGCCTTTCACTGTTTAGCTGTGTCTTCCTCTCACATATACCAATCGTAATATTAATAACAATAGGTTGGCTAATAGATATTTGGTGCTTACCAGGCTACCTCATTTAATCCTTCCAACTTTGAGATTTTCACCCGCTTTTTACAGATAAAGAAAGTGAGACTTAGACTGATCAAGTCACTTGCCTGCTGTCACACAGTAAGTGTGAAAGCTGGACCTCAACTGTGTTCCTTTATCATAGGCCCAACTCTTCCCGGGGTCCCCTATGCTGTGCTTTGTCGAACCACATGCTCTCGGAAGGAATCTTTGGTTGGTTTAAGCCAGTGGTTTTCAAAATTATTTTTCTAGCAGCAGAATCCTTGTCATACAAAATTTCACATAAAAGCCCATTATGGGATAAAAATGTTTTAATATATTTTTTAGGTGAGTCAGCAAAAGCAGTGAGGCTGTTCAAATGAACACCGGGTATCTCAGTCTGTTTTGTGCTGCTGTAACAGAATATCCGATACTGGGTGATTTATAGTGGACAAATTTATTAGCTTATGGTTCTAGAGGTTTGGTAAGTTTAAGATCAAGGGGCTGCATCTGGTGAGGGCCTTCTTGCTGTATCATCCCATGGTGGCAGGTGGAAGGACAACAGATCTCGAGAGAGCAAGAGATTGAACTTGCAGCCTCAAGCCCTTTTAACATTGGCATTAATCCCTTCGTGGTGGTGGAGCCCTCATGCCCTAAAACTCCTCGCATTCGGCTCTACCTCAACACTGTTGCATTGGGGATTAGCTTTTCAAAAAATGAGCTGTGGGGGATATGTTCAAACCATAGCACTGGGTTTAATATTGAGGTTAGAGACAAAGCGCAGTTTTATACTGGTCCCGGTGTTGAGATTATTCTTGTGTTTGTATTTGAGTTTGCAATATCTAAATGCTGATACACTCAGTTAAGTAGTTGCAAATGTTGATGGGGTTTTTTTCTCCCCCCTTAAAGTTCATCTTGCAATATCAGGTTACTCTTTACCTAAAAACTTGTGAGAAAAAAAAACTTGTTTTGAAATCTGCATAAAATAAGTTGACAGCATAAGATAATATGCCAGTATCCTCTAGTATGTTAAAATCTGGTATATAACATATTTCAGAGTATATACTGCTTCTAAATTATAGTTTAAAAATGGTTAAAATAACTTAAAAGTTAAATTCAAATTAATCATTTGGAGAAACTCTGAAACCGCTTGTGGTACCCTAGTGTTCCATGGAAAACAGTTTGAGAAACACTGGTCTGATACTTTCTTTTAACAAAGGAAATTGAGACCCAGAAGCACAAATGGTAGCTTGGTTCCAGGGAATAGGAAGTTAGGCCAAAGAAAGTTTTAAAATTAGTTTTTAAAGCTGTTTTTGTTTTTTTCTGATTATAAAAGTAATACATATTCATTTTATTAAAAATTTAAAAATACAGAAAAATGTACAGAAGGAAATGAAAACTAATCCATAATCCTGCCAATGAACAATAAACTACTATTAACATTTGAGTATGTATAAATTTTTACGAAATTGGAATCAGGCTGTATATAATATATAAGGTCTTGTATTTTATTTTTTCTCTTAATGTCGTATTATGTAATTCAGCTTTCTTGGATAATATGGTTTTCCAGTGATTACATCGTATCTTTTCACATAGATGTGCCATAATTTGGCCATTTTCTTATTAATTGACATATTTATATGCTGTTTTCCACTTTTTGGTGTTAATAAGACATTCTGTGATAAACATCTTTGCCCACAGAACATTATTTCACTGTTTCCATTGTTTCATCATAATTTCCCAACAAGTGAACTTACTGAATTAAAGGTCATTAAAACAAAAACAACTTTCCATAAAGCCCCTCTAAGGGAAAAGCAATGTCCGTCCTCACCCATAGCTAGGTTCATGGTTGAGGCCCCTATAACAAAATACAGAGTAACAAGAGAAAAGTATACAAATTTATTTAATATAAATTTTATGTGGCACAGGAGCCTTCGGAAATGAAGACCCAAAGAAACAGGTAAACCTGTGTATTTTTTGTGCTAGGTTTGATGGAGAAGTGGATAGTTGTGAAGTAGTGGATAAGAAAGCATGATCTAATGGTAATAAACTGGGGGGAACTTAGCAAGGCCCGTTCGTTCAGATTCTTTGTGTTCCTGTATCTTTGCTCTGGGTAGAGAGAGGGCACCTCTAGAATGAAGGTCTCTTCCCTTTATGGGAGAAGGTCAGTGGAAGGTGAGAGAGACCTTCCTGCTTCTGCTGTTTTCTCAAATAGCAAGGTGCCATGCTCTGGGGCAGTGTGTCCTGAACCCTATCACCCCTCTCTGACCATTCCTCCATCTGCCCTAGGGATAGATTAGCGTTTGGAGTTTCCTCCTTCCCTATAGGGAGATGGAGGAGGGGCCAGATGGGGGCTTAATGGGAATAATCATTTTGAGCATCTTGACAAACCTGTCCCTGTTTCCTTTTCACAGGCTGAATGCTTATATGTGCTCACACTGGTTCAAATGCAGGTAAACTTGCAGATGTGCCAAACACCTCTTAGGAAGGGGAAAGCTGTTCTCTGTTTAGGCCTGGCTCACTTCTGAGTCTATAGGTTGTCCCTGGCCACTGCTGGGACAGGGATCCCCTGAGCCCCTCTGGGCAGGCCTTGCCCAAAGGAGTGTCAGGCAGAGCCCAGCGAGGTGGCCAGGCTAGTGAAGGAGGTGAAGCCAGGAATCCAAACCACTTTCAGCTTTTCCTTTGCAGATCCAACCTTTTAAGCATACCTACATTTACCTGCAAAGGCAATCGTTTTGCATTTTAATGACAAATCAAGTACGCTAACTTGCATTTGAAACGAAAGTGCCTTAAATGTCTCTGGCTGTCAGAATGAGATGTTAGGAGCTTGATGAAAAGCGAACAAAGAAGACAAAGTATGAAGCCTGGATACAGTGCAAAATGAAATAAAACCTTGTATGGCCTGTCAGGGGTGTCAGTTGATATTCATATCTAAAGCACATTATAGCATTACTTTGCAGCTCATAGCTTACTCATCTGTCTTTTTTAATTCATCACATTCGAGCCCACATCTTTTAAGTCTCGTGTGTCAACAATGGAAGAAATCTGTTAATTGACAAATGAGTGTCACAAATGTGAATTGGTGCCTTTACATCAGCGGCAGGTGTAGTCTCTTTTGTTTTTTGTTGGATCTATTATTGGCATAAGCCAGTGTAAGACATCTGTCTTTGTTGGAATGAGAAATGACAGGCCTTCTTGGCTGTCATTGTCTTAGTGCGTGCTCATTCTGTGAGATACTGTATAAAGATAAAATGTCAGTTAAAAGAATATGAAAAACTATCTGGAGGAAGTCCTTAAATTACTCAGAGAGGGGATCCGGGAATTGGGGCTGGAATTGAAATCTGAGTGTTTCAGTTTGTATCTATCACACCTATTTAAAAATAATATTTCCTGAGTAACAGGATGAGGTTATCAGGCATTTAGAAAAATGTTATGTTGTGCCTGTATAATTAGCTTTATAAGGTGTGGCGAACATCTACCTTTGCAAGATATGAGTTTATTTATTATAAGGTCATCTCTCAGACAAGCACAGAATTGTCTCAATAAAAACATTCCAGGTAGGATTCTGGGTGTTGATTTGCATGTGTTTTGAGATATTGAAATTGTTCCCTCCAATTTCTTTTTCGGTTATATTCCAATCTGAGACTGATGAGCAGCATAATGAAATAAAAAGCAGAAGTTGTGGAGTGATGAGACAATTAGTGGGGAGAAAACTGTTAGTATTGCTGAGCTCCAGGTGGGTTTGGAGACACAGCCATGCTCTGGACACCTGAGGCTCTGTTGTTGTCACTGGTGAGAGGGGAGGTAGCAGGTCCCACGCTGGAGGAGAGGAGGGCTCCTGCACCCCTGCTCTCTGCTCCAGCATGAGCTGGAGAGCTTGAATATTTCAGGTTGATGAGCACAGGTTGACCTCAGCTGGGCATGTCCTGGCATTAGGAAGGGTGGACCCTAAGGGGTGCTTCCCAAACTTGAGCATGTACACAAATCGCCTGGGGGTCTTGTTAAAATGCAGTGTCTAATTCAGTAGGTCTGGGCTTGGGCCTGAGACTGCATTTCTAAGTTCCCAGGTGATGCTGACCCCACTGCTTGGCAGATCCAGCCTGAGTATGTAGGATTTCAATTCATTCTTTCCAAGGACCATCTGAGAGGCTCCTATAGATGATGTGGGGTTATGACGAGAGACGTCTGGGTGCTGGGATGGATTAGATTGTTCTGGATGATTTCTACATCAAGAAATTGTTTTCTTCTGTAGAAATGTTTCTAGTCCCTTTGGAGGAGGCTCAGATGCATTGCTTTTCTTCCAGCTCTTTGTGGCGGGGGACAGCCTCTCTCCTGAGTCCAAGGTACCTCGCCTCTGAAGGGGTTGGCTCTGTGTGTGTTGGTGTACATGTTCGTGTGCCCATGTGCTCACTGTGTGGTGAGAAGGGCATGTACTGATGTTTGTGTGGCATCAGTTGTGTGTTTTTGTGTACACTTGAGTGGTATGTTTGGGGATAGGCATGTAGCAGGCCTGTGTGTGCGCTAGTTTGTGTGTATGATATGTGAGCGCACGTGTTAGCTGCATGCTTGGGGTCAGGCATGTACCAAACCTGGGGGAAAGTACGAGAAAGAGGGAGGATGCGGGGGGAGGGGAGAGAGGGCAGGGAGTTTGCCAAGAGGGGCACTAGGGCTCCTCAGCTGATACTCATTTGAATAATCAGATCGATGGGATATATGTGGGGGGGAAAAACTGCATGAGGATCTGCTGCTGGGGCTAAAGTGGAGTCCTTTGGTGTCATTAGTCTTTGGTAAACATATTTGCCTCCAAGCTTCCTCCTGGCGCACTACCGTGGAAGCTGACTGCAGTGTTTATTTTCGGATGGAACAGACCCCCGGCAAAGTTAGACAATACTGCTGGGATCTGGGGAAGTCCTCAAATTATCATCAGAGGATCAAGGAAGGCCTTGTGGAGCCTCAAGGCCAGACTCTCGTCTTCCTTCTCTTTTTTATTCTAGCTGCAACCATGACTCAGAGAGCAGAAAGAGCCACCTCTTTTCTTTTCACGTGAACTAATAATGAGCTAATGAGCAATCGAGAGGGGGAAACTGATATTTTTCTGAGGGAACTCAGGAAAGCCGATGGTTCTTTTTCCAGACTTTTCTCTCCTTCCCCGAGGCCCCTTCCTTCTTCCTCGCAGATTCTGTGTACTGCAGACTCTTTCCTGGCTGACCCTTAAATGCTCTGCTCTGGAGGAAATTTTAATTTTGTTTTCTAAATTAAAACAAGGTTTACCTGAAGGGGGTGAGGCAAGCCAGAGAGAAAGGAAGAAAATCAACTCCTCTGAAGAAGACACCTAAGTTGTACCCCCTTTCACTAGAAACTATCAAGTAGAACGTTTTTGTCACACTGGGAGAGGCCCATTTTGCTTTCTGGGGAGGTGCATTAGTAAGATGGAAGTTGCCAGAGAGTATACGTGTGTGTCCTTGCACATGTCTTCTGTCTGCCTTCTAAAAATGGGCAAAGCATGCACATCTATCTTGTGTTTATCCATACACATGTCTGTGTGTGCAGACATAGGCCAGATCCACACGCAGACGGCCTTTTGTATGCATACTGCGGGACTAGGTACATAAGAAGACCATTTTATGTGCCCTCTCTTGGTTTTTCATTGCCAGCTGTCACAGAGAATCTGAAACAGACAGAAATTTATTGGGTAGTATTTAGAAACATGTCGGTGGTAACGACTGCAGCTCTGATTTCAATTAACACCCACTAAATTCAGGCTAATGCAGTGCATTTGTAGACCTGTTGAATATGCTTGGCATCACGTTGCAAAGATCTAAAGTGGCCATGGTTTAAAAAACATTTTATGCTGACCACTGCTTTTGTCTCCCTCCCCACAAATCTGGCATTTGGTGGTGAGCTCCTCTGTGAAATGTAGAGACTTCAAAATTCTCTCTGTTTGGATTTTTATAAAATGACCTTTCAATTGTAGAGAGCACAGTTAAAAGTTTTAGTGCCCAATTTTGCTTAATGAGATACTACTTTGGAGTTCATAATTCATCATTTTTCATACCCTGCTTACCCCCTTTTCTGGCTATTTTGGGTGAAAACAGCTGGGGAAGTGCTGCATTTTATGATTAAGGCACTAAAAGATTAGCCGTAGGCACTGCCCATCCATGGGGCTGTAGAATTCAGGCTGCTGACAGCAGATCTGTTTTGAATCGGACTCAGATTAAAGTGAGTGAAAATCATTTGGGGGCTGAGGGCTCGAAAGGTCACACATGTAATGAATTGTGGGTGCTTGCCTGGCTTCCCAGGCGAGAACCGTAAGCAATTATTAAATGCCATTGTGCGTCAGAAAGGGTTGGTTGGTGGTGACTTTGAAACTTTCCAGAAGCGAGCCTGGGAGATTGCAAAGGGTAGTACAAGGCGTTGAATGGGAGAGGATTTGGAGGGCTGTTGCTTTATTTGGGGAGAGATTTTTATTCCCCTCCGATCTTCAGTTTGTATCTGTAGTGATGGAACCAGCAGTTCCAGGGGCATGGAGTGGGTCTGTGGGGGAAACCTTGATGGTACCTTTTTTCTTTGCCTTGGTAAGTTCCTTCAATTGCTCTCTGCTTTCTCTGAGTGCTGTGGGAGTTGATTTTGCTTCAGCCCTAAGCTGTTGTGCAAGCATTAGCATGTCTTTATCGACAACCTCTTTTTCATCCATTGAAACCATCTCGAACTACTCTGGCCAGCTGTGCAGCTGTCAGGGATTGATAATATGTCTCAGGCTCACTCCCTGCTGAAGGTGAGGGGTCTGGATTGCCTTGGCTAAGTGAGGCTGTGCCCGACCCTCTCCCCAGTATTTTCCATCTCGGGTGCTATGGCCTAGCCCTGTGGACAGATTCCAGAAAGCTCCTTCATCACAGAAGGAAACGCCCTTTGCTAAGTTAACCCTTCTCGTATTTGACACGGATCTCTCTCCCTTCTAAACCATCCCCCCTCCCTAGATTCTCCTTCTTCAGCTTTTGGGGAACCTTGTGATAAATCTCTCTGAAAAGGGAAGAAAAGGCAAAAACAAAACCGAAAACTTAAATAATTAGGTTTAAATGGTGATTTTTTTTTTTTTTTAAGCGACTCAATCGGTTTATTCAGCAGTTACCAAATGCTTGCTGTGTGCCAGGTGGGGAGCAGGCATTAAAGACGCGAAGATGACTGACACCCTGGTCGAGGAGATGTGGAGAAATAGGTGAAGTGAGGACATCTTGAGGAATGCACAGGGCACTGAGGTCAGGGGTGAGTGGCAGTCAACCCATCCTGGAGGTGGCGGGGAAGGCGTCCTGGAGCGGTGGCATGTATGAGCAGAGACTGAAAAGATGGGCAGGCTGAGCCGTTTGGGAGGATGAGGGGGACACTCCAGTCGGAAGGGAAGGCACAAGCGACGGCAGGAAGGGTGAAACCGTGGGAGCCAGGCTTGGCTTGCCCTGGTAGGTGACTTCCCCACTCGCCGTTCCTCAACGGCACAGCATTTGGATGGCGGTCGTCTCTGATTTATTTGGCAAGTGCACACTGAGTGTCCAAGTTGTGTCATTTACTGTCCTAGGATTTTGAGATATATCAGTAGACCTCTGCCCTCTGCACCTCTTGTTCGTACCCCCTCTTTTTCCTCTTCTTTTCCCCTTCTTGAATTTTTCCTACCTTCTATTGTTCTTCAAGATGGTAAATAGATAAATACAACCAAACTATAATGGGTCAGGGTCATGAGAAAGAGGAGGGGGAAACAAAGGGTATGGCCTCCCCAGTAGGTGTATAATGTGGTGGGCTCCTGGAAGACCCCACACCTGTGTGTGGATAAATTGTGGAGACCAGGCACTATGCCAGACATCAAGGTTACAAGGCACCTACTACTTATTCATACATAGGTATAAATGGTTGATAGCAGCATACAAATCTTGAAGGAATATCTGCGTGTTTCCAGTGATTCATCCTAATGGATCAGGTACTAATGGAGGAGCATCAGGCATCTTGGACCAGGAAAAAGGATTTGTTTTTATGAGAGAGGTGGGTGGGTGCTTAGAGGCATTAGTAATAGGTCTAAAGACTTCACATAGAGGGTCGTTGCTTTCCCTCAAACATAAGTTCCTTTGCTTCCAGTTGTCTTTAGTTAACTGGAGTCTTTTCTTTTTTGGGTGGGGGAAGACTGTTGGCCATGGCCCAAGGATGGAAAAAGAAGGGCCACTAGGAAGCCAGCACCATCTTTGTTTCTTCATTACAATATGGTCATTGCATGTGGCGGGTAAGGCAGCCACAGTCTGTAACCACAGAGCTCTTTCTGGAAGGAGCCCTTCCAGAAGGTGGATTTGCCTCGAGTGATACCCAGTGTGATCACACACACCTCAGCCGGCAATAGAGTCCCCTGTGCCACAGCCCCGGTGTTCGTGGATTGGACTTGGTGTGGATTTTTCTTTTGCTTTTAGGGTTCTGCAGCTGAAGTGATGATAATGATTTCTTCTTGGTCCAGTGAACTTGGACTGGAAGGAAACTTTTTTCTCCTGTGGTAGAAGGTTTTCACAGAAGGTCTTTGGGGGGAATGTTGGGCACAGGATGTGGGAGGGGGTGGGGTAGGAAGAGTGATTGCCAAGCCCCGGCAGGGGCGGGGTGGTAGGTAGGGGCCTGTCTGCATTATTGGTCCGTGGCGGCCGTCCAGCCTGTGGCCTCTCTCGCACAAAGCCTTCGTTCTGATTAATGGCATTCGTGTCTTGGAGGCATGGATTGTATTAGACCTTGTTTAAAAGTGCTCACTATACATTCACTTGCCTGGAAGTGCACCAAAATAGGACGAGAGGAAAAAGGGAGCGAGAGAAAGAGCCTGCATTTGGAAAGGGTAGAAAGGAAAGCTTGTTTCATAAATGCTTGCTGTGACTTTCTGTAGTCTTCAAGGCTTTATCTCTGCAGAGCTCCTATGGGAGAGCAAGGGGAAAAAGTGAAGACAGACGTCTTGGGAAAGAAAACGGGTTTCCCTGCCAAAACTGGGAGATGGTGCTGCTGGCTCTCTTGGCTTTTTAGAAACTCCAAGAAATCTGCTGACATTTTAAAGGGGGGGAAAAAAAAGAGAGATGATTTATGATGACATCACATGTTGCCCAAGCAGATCCTGTGAGAGGAGAATGGCTTTTATAGAGAGCATGTTGCAATAAAGCAGCAGTGAGTCACCGGGGGAGCATCATCAACTGAAATGCCTTTAGTTATTTATCTTAACTACAACCCCCACCCCCAGCCCAACCAAAGGCAGCTTCCGGGGTCCTGCTGTACAGAGGTTCAGAGCCTGAGCCCAGCTGGAATCCAGAGCACCTACTTTCTGTCTCCCCACGTACCTTCTCCCAACCTCTGATGACTGATTGCATCCTGTGTTGTTCTTTGCTTTCTGTCAGATGGAGTGGGCGTGCAGGAGTTTCAGTGGCTGCCTGTGTGTGTGTGTGTGTGTGTATTGGAGGGTATGCCACCCCTGCGTTTCAAGTGGTGGGCAGTAGAAGAAGGTGAGGGGAGCCAGCAACTTCTTTGCCTGCCTTGGGGTTGTGGAACAATGCTGGACTATTGCAGAGGGGAGGGAGTTGTTGCCTTGCTCAGAAGAACCTGGAGATTGGTGTGGGGTGAGCAATCCAGCTCAAGGCCTGTGAGTGCGTGCAGCCTTCTGGGCCTGGGAACCACGGTAACTGCGCTTCAAACAAGGTTCAGAGCCTGGTGTTGGTCTCCAGGGACTTTTCTCCTCCTGCTTGTCTGGCTGTTGTGTGCTGTGGCTCATCACGTGTACGTCACCAACCCTGGATCAGCAGCAGGAAGGAGTCCAAGAGCATGTCTTCAGTGGGCCTACACTCTTGATTCTTGGGTATACTTCTCCCCTTTAATACTTTCTCCCCTTTCGCTCAAGATTCTAATACCTTCCCACATTTCCCCTGCCACCATCAACACGGCCTGAGGACCAGGGCAGAAACACTGTTGTATTAAGGTTGAGTTGCCAGAATGAGTTCTAGCTATCTTGTGCATATTTGCATTTCAGTGACGATTGAAGCATAAAGCTGAAGGCCAGAAATGTGTTTGAAGGAGTTTCAACCATTCATAAGAGGGATTTTGGGGTGTCCTTATGAGAGCCAGAGGGTGGGTTGTGGAGTGGTTGTGCTGGTGTGGCCATTTCTGCTCAGAGCTTGCCTCTGCGGAGCAGGTCCTCCCTCGTCAATGTCCTGGGTCTGAGCAGTCCCTCCACTGCCAGTGCACTGGCACAGTCATGCCCCAGAGTATGTGAGGGTGGGGGGACCTCCCCAGGAGAAGGGCCTGTCACTTCCTGGATGATGGTTAGGGTGTCTTCTGGCCTCAGCACTGGTGGCCCAGGCCAGCCTTGCCCTGCTTTTCCATAGCCTGAAAGGAGTAATTCCAGTCCTGGGAGGTCTCGGGAGCTTTGGGCCTTCCCTGTTTAACCCAGCCCTGGCCCAATGTGGGTCCATGGTACAGAGCTGCTGCCGACCACCTGTGCGGGCGGGTCAGTTCTGGAGCTCAGAGACTTGCTTCTGGGTTCTGTGCCTTGAGCAATGAAGTTGGCTTCGAGAGAGGGGAAATGGCCTGGTCCTGGTCACGTTCTTGGTGTCTTCTAGAGATAGGCATTTCCTAACTGCCTTTTTAACAACTGTAGTAGTGGTGGTGATAAACCTTTTGTACTCCATCACTTTACTTCTGCTTTTATTGAGTTCTGGGATCACAGTAGTAAGCAAAACACAGTCCCTGCCTTCAAGAAGCTTACCTTCTGTGTTTAAAAAAGGCTTACCTTCTTTGTGGGGGGAAAACTCCATAATTTCATCCAAAGAGCTTTGTCTTGCCCTGCGTATGTTGTAGGAATAGGGAGAGTTGAACTTGAGCTATGAGCCAGGCATTTAAAACTTGTAGCATCCCCATAAGGTTGTTTTTCCTATTTCCCTTTCATCTTCAAGGAGATGGAGGTAAAACCTGCCGAAGGACTCACATCTAAGTTGCAGAGTCAGTGTTAGAACTTGGTTCTTTCCGTTCTGAACCTGTGCTCCCTCTGCCAAACCAATCTCTTGATAATGCTGTACACATTGTTTTGAGTTCTGCTGTTTTTCACTTAACATGTCAAAAGCATTTTTCTATGTTTCTATAGTATTAATGACAATCTTTTAAAAAGACTACATGATTTTTCTCCCCATGCTGATGTTCTGTAATGTAAACCAGTCCCTGAAATATTGAATGTTTATTTCTAATTTCTTTGATGTTGGAAATTGAGTGGAGAGTTCTGAAGCTCCTCCTTGTTCCCCAAAAGGGGTGGTTGGCCTGGCACAGATGTAGCCTTGAGGAGGAATCCAGGTTGTCTGGGGAATGGGTCTCCCTGTGTCAGGGAAGGTTCTTGGAGGCAGAGCTGGGCTTCTGTCTCTGACTTTCTGGCTTAAGCCAGACTTCTTTGCTGGGCCCTTCGGAGACCCCCACACCTCCCCCTCTTCCTCAGGGAGAGTCAAAACCATCTGCCAGGCTGGTCTCTTCTCTCCCACCAATTTTCCCACCTTATTCCCTAGTGTCAAACCCATTCTCTTTACCTGGAATACTTCCTGCCTCTCCTCTTCCAAATCTTCTCTTTTTCACTCTGTCAGCCTTTAAACCTCAGCTCAGCATCCATAACCTCCAGACCCTCCACCAGTGTTGATTTCTCCTTGCCCTAAATTCCCTGAAACTCTGCCCTTTCCAACTTGACACCATACTGTGTGTTCATGTGAACCCCTGTCTCCCCCAAGCTTAGTAAGTGTCAGGGTTGGTCTACCATTTTTGTACCTGTTGTGTTCCAGGATCTCTCCCACTCTTATCCCATTCAGTCCTTATAACGGCCCTTCAAGGTGGGATTTATTATCCCCACCTTACAGCGAAGAGGGGTTAAGTTGTTTGCCCAAAGTTACCCAAGCCCTGGCAAGAGGAAATGAATGTCATGTATTTGGCAGAACTCTCAAGTGGCAGAAGCCTTTTCTTTAACTTCTTGTCCATTCCTCTCATGATCAGTGTGCAGTGCAAGACACATAGTAGGCGCTCACTGAATGCTTGTTGGGTTGAATTGCTGGACAGTTTCCTTTCTGGAGGTGAACGTCCCTCCTGTGCACTGCTCAATCAGGAGGGGTGGATCTAGTCAGCCATGCATGTGGTGTGTGCTTTGCATTTCAAACAGTGCTTTCTTCAGTTTGGCAAGGGTGAGGCATTGACAAGAGGTGGAGAGGAGGGAAAACATCTTGAAGCTGCCTTCTCACCTGAGCTAGAGCAAAGCCCCACATCTGTTCCTCGTCTCTGCCCTTCAGGTTCCCTCACACTGAGGTCCTCACAGCAGGGGGGAGAGTGGGTGTGGCCAATTCTGAGAGTTGAATGATCTGGGTTTTGGAGTTCAGGGATCTGGGGCTTTGGCACGAGACAGAGATTGGCGTGATCTGCTGTGGTGGTCACCTTTAGCTATGAGTGTCAGGTCAGGTTTACCTAGCTTGGGGTTTGATCTGTGCACCAATTCTGGGGTTTTGCACCTCCTCTTCCCCCTCGATGGACCAAAGTGTTTTGCCATTGGATTGTTTGGGAAGCTTTGGAAAGGTATGGAGGTCTTTCCTGTTGCTGCTACCTAGTTCTTGGCTAGTGATATGAGACTGGTTGTAAATCATAGTGGGGGCCTAATCAGAGGATATGCCAAAGTGGGAGCAAACCTGGGGCTTTTCTGCAGAGGCCAGCATGACCCATTGCAGTAGTTAGGGCTGAAAGTGCTGTGCAGTGGGAGAGGGAGGTGCCTGAGAGCTAAAGGAATATAGAGACGGGTCTTCTACAAAGAGATGATAGTTACTCAAGCATGTTTGGAGACGCCGTGTTCCCAAAGCTCGATGCTTCCTGCACATGAGGATTTCTCAGCCTCACATGCCCATCCTGCAGTGGAGTCTGCAGGCAGCGGCTCGGTAGGCTGCACTTGGAGGTGGAGTCATTGGGACACCTCCAGAGAGTGGTCACCTGAGAGCGTGGGCTCCGAAGGTGGACTCACTGGGTTCAAATCTCAGCTCCATGGCTGTGTGTTACTGTGACTCTGGATAAGCCCCTTAACATCTCTGTGGCTCAGTTTCCTCATCTGTGGGTTGCTGGTTGAGAGGATTAAATGAAGGCTGCATATGTAGTGTCTGGCGTATGGAAACCGTGTCAGTGGCTGCTGTTACTTGTGCCATCATGATCATGGTCATCACCTCACCAGTGAACAAGGGACTTTCCCTCTAGCAGTGATTCTTGAGCTGTGGCCCATCCTGAGCTTTAGCATCACCTGGGAGTTTGCTTGAAATGCAAATTTTTGGGCTCTACCTTATTGAGTTTCAGATTCAGGTCAGGTTTACCTAGCATGGGGTTTGGTCTGTGCACCAATTCTGGGGTTTTACATCTCCTCTTCCCCCTTGATGGACCAAGCTGGGGTAGGTCTGAGGTGGAGGCCCAAGAGCTTACATTTCTCTTTCTCTTTCTTTCTTTTATTCTCTTCCCTTCCTCCTTCCCTTCCTTCCTTTCCTTTCTTTCCCCCTTTTCCTTCCTTCCTTCCTTCCTTCCTGACAGGGTCTTGCTATGTTGCCCAGTTGCTCAAGTGATTCTCCCACCTCCACCTCCTGAGTAGCTGGGACTGCAGGTTCGCGCCACTGCACCTGGCTGAGTTTGCATTTCTAACGACTTCCCAGATGATGCTGATGTTCCTGGTCTGTGGACCACATTAGAGAACATCCCCTTGCATTTGTGTTCCATGTCATATAATTTAGAACCTGTGGTTCCATATGCTATTCCTCCCAGTGAGTTACCGTCTCTCCTGATGTTTAGATCATTCGTTACCCAGAATTCCTTCGAAATCGGGGATTCCTGTGATTAATGCGGGAAAACCTGGTGGCAGGGTGACCCGTCAGAAAGTAGGGCAGTGAGTGCTTCCTGTTCTTTAAGCCAGCCTTGCTTGGGTATGTGTCTTAGTCTGTTTCGGTTGCTGTAACAAAATAGACTGGCTGGCTTGTGAACAACAGAAATCAATCTATTTTTCACAGTGCTGGAGGCTGGGAGGTCCACGATGAAGGTGCTGGCAGATTTGGTGTCTGGTGAGGCCCACTTGCTCATAGGTGGCTGTCTTCTCACTCTCACATGGCAGAGGCAAGGGCTCTCTCTCAGGCCTGTTTTAGAAGGGCACTAATCCATTCATCAGGGCTCTGCCCCGTGACCTAGTCACCGCTCAGAGGCTCCACCCCTGATACCTTCATTCTGGGGGTGAAGATTCAACATATGGACTTGGGTAGGGGGATGTAAACATTCAGACCATGGCAGTGCAGGTCAGTCTTGCTACTACAGCAGACCCTGTCAGGTGACTTTGGCTCAGGGGCAGTTTGCTTTCAAACTTCTTGGAGGGTAGTCAGAGTGGGATGTATCCTGAGCCTCTCATCGTAATACCGTTTCGCTTTGTGTTGTATCCTGTTTCCTGGGGGCTGGTCCCTCCAATTGGATTGTGAGACGTGTGTGTGTGCATGTGTGTGAGAGACACACAGCACTCGATTCATTTGATAATTATGGTCGTGAAGATCTCCACCAGGAAACTGTTCCTGATCATGTGTCCTGCTCTAACCCTTGGCACCTGTCTCTTTAACTGTACGTGTCGCACTGCAGGACCCGTGTTGTTGTGTGGTGCTGTCTGCTCCCACCCCCTGCTGACTCTGTGCTTGTTGAGGGTAGAAACAAGTTTTTTTTCTCCATCCCAGCACCTGGCACATAGTCATGTTCAAAAGTATCTCATGAGAGACTCTAAATCTCCTCTGGGGACATCAAGGTAAGATTCCCAGGCTGCCGATGGGACCTAATGATGGGCGGCCTGGCCTGGTTGGGCGTATGGGGGTTCTGAAGACCCAGGAGACTGAAGCTCTTGGCTTTTCTCCCTCTGGTCCTAATTGCTTCCCTTCTGTGTTTCCTGGGGAGATGGTCCTCCTGCAAGGCCTCTGGAAGCTCTGCCTGGGGATTAGCGTGGCTGTTGCGTAGTTAGAGCTGGGGTCCGGGGAGCCAATGCCTTGGGGACTGGGAGGGAGGACCCAGGAGCCTGGGTGAGGATGGAACAGTGAAGGAAACAGGGGCTGCTCTGGGGTGAGCCATTCCTCATCCCTCATCCAGTTTTCCTAACCAGGGTTAATTTTGAGAACCAAGGACTGCTTCTGAGAGATAATTGGATCACCGAGTCCTGCTCCTTAGTCAAGTCAAGTAGTCTCTTTCCTAAAGAAACTGGAGAAGGGCTGATCATTGAAGCCCATTGTTTCAGGTAATTCATGGTTTGGTATCTGGGCTCCTTTGAAGTAAAAAAACTCCAAAATATAAACCTTTCTCCTCATAATAGAATCTGCTTGTGTTATTTAAATCCCAGGGTTTTACATTACAATAGTCGCCCATCAGGCTTGGAGAGAAATGGAACTTTCTCTGACAATACGGTATGTGGTGTTCTTGCTGGCCTAAAATTAAACCTAATCAGGAGGTGTCACTGAAGCCTGTGCTGAGTAAATGATGGAGCATGAAATAAAATGATTTATACAACTTTTTCCCCCAATAGACCGTGTTTTTTTTTTTCTTTTTTAATGTTTTTCTCCTTCCGAAAGAAGGCGTGGGTGTTGAAAGTGATTTTTGATTGTTTTTCTTAAGTGGTCCAAGACCACAACTTTCTAAGAGCTGTCCTCCCACACCCCCCCACTTCCCACATGGTCGACTTTTGCTTGAACTTTCACAATTTGCAAACATTAGAATGTTCTGACAGCTTCATGGGAGATTCTCTAATCTGGCCCATCAGGATGGAAATGGGAGGCCGAGCCTTTCAAAGAGTTACTGGGATCTGAACTTGAAGTGGTTCGATTCAAGTCTTGTTTCTGTTGGGTTTCTGTTTCAAGACCGTTGCACTAGGGTTAGGTTGGTTGGTTTTAGTGGCTTCATATTAGGTGAATTTTTAAAAGATCACTGCTTGCAGATGTGGAGCCCCAGACAGGAGTAGATGTGTTTGCATGTGTGCGGACTCAGGCTCAGAGAGGGGTATAGTATCCTCAGCACTTGGGAGTCAGAGAGGCGGGGGCAGACCCTGCCCACTTTCCTACCCCGAATATGTGCAAACTCAGCCCATCTACTTCCTCCCCATATTCATTCGTGTCTCCTTTATCTCTTTATTAATGATGTCGCCATCCTCCCAGCTCTCTAGGTTCACAGCTAAGTTCATGTTCTCACACTCTTAAGGATTGCTCTGCCTGTCCCCATCTCTTCTCCCACACCTTGTCGGCGGAGCAGGATTATCTAGAGTCACGTCTGATCCAAGTCACTCCCCTGCTCAAAACTAGTGTCTGTAGAACTTAGGCCAACCTGCCTTCCGGTGACTTCTAGCTCAGGCCCTCTTTGCCTAAGCTCCCGCCACATGAACTGACTCAGTGTGTCTTGTGTTTTTCCAGCTCTTGGTCTTTGTGTATGCCACCGCCTTGTATTCGTCTGCTAGGGCTATCACAAAGTACCACAGACTCAGTGGTTTAAACAATAGAAATTTATTTTCTCGGAGTTCTGCAGGCTCAACGCCCAAGATCAAGGTATCGGCAGGGTTGGTGTCTTTTGCGGCCTCTCTCCTTGGCTTGCAGACAGCTGTCTTCTCCCTCTGTCTTTGCATGGTCTTCCCTCTGTGTGTGTCCTAATCTCCTCTTAGGAGGACACCAGTCCTATTGGATTAGGGCCCACCCTAATAACCTCATTTTAACTTAATTACCTCTTTAAAGACCTCTCCCATTCTGAGCTTCTGGAGGTTAGAACTTCAACATACGGATTTTTCAAGGGGAAGCGGCCACAATTCAGCACATAACACCCCTCCCCTAGGAGAGCCCTTACTTCTGCCTCCCTGGTCAGATGCCTGCACATTCAAGGCCCAGTGTGAATGTCACATTTCCATGAAATTCTCCGCCGTTCTCACCCAGCTGCCTTTTGTGTTCTGGGAGACTCCCACGTCAGCCAGGTCCCAGGTGCGGCTGCCTGCGTGAAGGCTGGGTTTCTGCTTCTGCCTCTTGGGGACACGAGGTTTGTGTAGCTCCTGGGGCCCTGCTGTCCCTACCACAAGCAGTCCCTTGGTTACGCATCCCTCAGAGTGCACCATGGAGGGTACCTGTATAATTCATGAGGGAGGACTTGTGTCACCCAGGCCCTGCTGCTCATTTGCAAGAATTATGGGCTTTGACAGAACTCCCTGTCGTGCAGGCCTCCTTGTCATATGTGTGGTAATTACTCTTCCTCTTCTAATTGCTTATCTTATCCACATGGCCCCTTTCAGCTGCTGCAGAGGAGACCCCTGTCCTCTCCTGCAGAGGCAGCTGGGCCACTGTCACTGCTGCTGTGGCCTCATAGACACAGCCTATGCCAAGGCCTCTTTTCCTCCTCCTCTGGTTTCTGAGCCATGAGGCATTTAGGGAATGGGTTGCCACCCCTTTGGTATTTAGACCGTTGTTGTGAAGAGCCACCGGCTGGGGGAGGAGGTCTTTAATCCTGTGCGCAGCCTGTTACCTGCTCCAAGATGCTTGCATTCACCTTGGGAGAGGCAGCTCTCTCCCGAGACTACAACTTGCTCCAAGTCAGGTGGAGAAAAATAGCAAGGGGAACGTCATATTTAAGAGTCTGAATGTGCTGAGCGGATGCTTTGGAAACCTAACCTCAGGCAAAAGGTCCTTGGCTCAGGCTTGGTGACTGATGTGGCATTGTCTGCTGTTAATAACCAAGAGATTGAAGACCCAACGAGGCCATATTTTTGCCTGTCAACAGGGAATCTCCAATCCTTTAACTTCTGTAGTTTCAATATTTGATTTTGCTTGGATTTGCTTCGCCTTGTCCCTGATCATGTTACTGTATTTAATTGACTGAATTAGGGAAGGTTTCTGTTTCAACTTAAGTACTTAGCATTTCCCATTTAAAAGGCTGTTCTTTAATAACTTTGGAAGGAGTTGACTGATTTTAATGAAATCTCATCCATTATAAAAGGCATTCACATACACCTCAGGTTTTATTTAAATATGGTCTGTCCCCTTGAAACAAAATGGCAATGGGTAAAAGTCTCCAAAAGACCATTTCTTCAATAATGTATGATGGATTTCACTGGAAATTGGTGCATTTGCAAGGCATGGAGATATTGTCCCGCCTGTGTGAATCTCTGCATGAAAGGAAGATGTCAGGGTGTAGCCAGTGTTGGCTGAATTGGATACGGAGCTGTCTGGCTTCAGCGACTCTGACCTCCCCCCACCCCCTGCCATGTGTGTCTTCTCTGTACCCTGAGGGCTTGGACATGGTTCATTTTCACTGGGCCTTCACCCTCAGCTTCTTTCCAGGCTTCATTTCATCTCTCTCTTTGGTTCCATGCCTTCAGGGACCTCCTTCAAGGCAATGCCAATTCTGGTCACTCCAGCTCCCAGGGCTCTTCCTGCAATAGAACGTGTCCCCACCTTCACAGAGCTTACCTTTTAGCTGCAGTGGGATGGGACGGTGTGGCTAATTGAATAATGAGCTGATGCTGCTCTGAGAACACCTAAGAGGTGCATCCAACTGTGGGAGGAGGGAAGGCCACCAGGAAAGGACCCAGTCATTCCCTTTGCAGAGCTGTTACACATGCAGGACATAGTCAGGTGCTAACTCCTGGGAAACAGGGGACAAAGGAGGCAGGGTCCCTGCCCTCATGGAGCTTCCATTTCAGTGAGGCGAGTTGGCTGAGTCAGATGGTATTGGGAACTGAAGAGTGTTTCAGACAGAGGGAACAGAACAGACAATGGCCAGGTGTCAAGTAGAGTGAATATATTCAAGGCACACAAATAAGGAAGGCAGAGGCCAGATGACAAAGAGGCTCCTATGCCCTATTTAGGAGTTTGGACTTTATTTTGAGGGTGAGGCCTTGCCAATCAAGGGTTTCAGGTAGGAGAGTGATACGGTCATGTCTGTATTTTCGAAAGATCACTTTAGTTGTTGTGGAGAGAAGGAGCTGTGGGCGCAGGTCAGAAGATGAATTAGGAGGGCGTGGAGGCCAGGTTGGAGCCGTGGTGGTGTGAATGGAGAGTAGAGGAGTCCGAGGGAGATTTTAGGAGGCAGTTTTGATGGTATTCGTGTAGAATGGGTGTGCAGGGGTGCGGCTTGTGAGGAATCACAGCTGACTCTTAGGTTTTCTGTTGGAACAACTGGATGGATGGTGGAGACAGTCTCTGAGATGGAGAAGCTGGGAGGAACAGGGCTTTCAGGGTGGTGGGGATGAGGGGCAGGTGAATTGCAGCTGGGACACATCAAGTTTGAAGTACCTTTGGGCCACTCATGTGGATGTGTCCAGGAAGCAGCTGGATTTACAGATCTAGGGTGGAGAGTGAAGTACGGGCTGGAGGCCCACAAAGGAAGGCACCAGCATAATGAAGTATTCAGAGCATGGGGATGGGGAGCACATGAATTTGCTTTGGGTTTGGCCGGGCGCGGTGGCTCATGCCTGTAATCCTAGCACTCTGGGAGGCTGAGGCAGAAGGATCGCTTGAGCTCAGGAGTTGGAAACCAGCCTGAGCAAGAGCGAGATGCTGTCTCTACTACAAATAGAAAAAATTAGCTGGGCATGGTGGCACGTGCCTGTAGTCCCTGCTACTTGGGAGGCTGAGGCAGGAGGATCGCTTGAGCC
Organism: Indri indri; assembly: GCA_004363605.1. Taxonomy (NCBI): domain Eukaryota; kingdom Metazoa; phylum Chordata; class Mammalia; order Primates; family Indriidae; genus Indri; species Indri indri. The sequence continues at coordinate 45,897 of RJWJ010008954.1, forward strand.
CATGAGTTTGAGGTTGCAGTGAGCTAGGCTGATACCACGGCATTCACCTGGGCAACAGAGTGAGACTCTGTCTCAAAAAAACAAAAAGTTTTTTTTGCTTGGGATTAGGTGGGGCAGTTTAGGGTAAGAAGAGTTAATGGGACAGATCTGAAGATTTAAGGAATGAATCGAGGATGAGCAACCAGAGAGGGTGGAGGGAAACTGGGAGATTCGTGGTTTGTCAGAAGCTGGGGAAAGAGGGCAATTTAAACGGGAGGGAGTGTTCAGCAGGGCCAAATGCCGCAGAGAGGAAAAGTAGGACGAGGTCTTTGGGATGGCCTTGGGGTTTAGCAGTAGGGAGATAGGCAGGAAGGATTCGATAGAATGGTGAGTTTTTCTGTCCACACAACATCTCTTAAACTTTTAGTTCTTTCCATCTCCATCCACAATATTCTAGTTCAAGGCATCACAGTCTCTCACCTGGACTTGTGCAGTAGCCTCCCGATTGGTCCACCCACATATTCTCTATGCTGCAGAGAGAGACCTTGTGGAGAGGCAGATCTGATTATGTTACTTCTGTGCGCAGCATCGTTGAATGGATTTATACTGTTAGGATGAAGGCAAACTCCTCACATGGGACCTGGGGCTCTGCCTCCTTATCCCTCCTCATCTTGTACCACGTTCTCTCTCTCTGCCCAGCCACACCAGTCTCCCTTAAATGCCTTGAACTGGTCATGTCTTCTTTGCCCATCGGGACTTTGCTGTTCTCTTTGCTTGGAAGTTTCTTACCCCTCCTTTCCACCTACTTCATTCCTACTTGCCTTTCAGATCTCAGGTCCAGCTACAATTTGCTCGGGAAGTCTTCCCTGACCTCCCTCACATGGCCAATCTCTCTGTTAGGTGTTCTCGTAACATCACCTGTCTCTCTCTCTCGGCTGTGGCAGATTACATCATGTTCCTGGTTTTTCCCACTTCCTATATCTGTGCCTTTTATTATGTGGCTTTGCAGTTCCTCTGAGTGTGTTTACCTGACCCATCATCGATGTTAGGCATGGCCCTGTCACTTGTTGAGGCTGGGAAATGTGGGTGGAAGTGAGAGTGTGCCAGTTCTGAGCTAGACTTCAAGAGGCACTACATTGTTCTGTTTGCCCCTCTTGAGGGTTTGCCAACGCCCATTCTGAGATTGGGCCTCACCGTGGAGCAGACCTAAGCCTGCCTTGCAGCCTGCAATCCACCTAGCCCAGCCAAGTGGTAGCCAATCTGCAGGCACGTAAGAAAAAATGATTGTTGTTTTAAACTGCTGAATTTTGGTGTAGCTTGTTAGGCAGAACTATCTTGGCAGTAGATGGGTAATACAATTAGCTACCACGGTTGCAATTTTATGTATATCTATATTGTTATTTATGTCTTCTCAACTGAATTCTGAGTTCCATGAGGGTCTCTGACTGTGTACTGCTATTTTCAAGCATCCTGTACAGCGCCTGACACTTGGTAAATGTACAGGACACATTTGTTAAGTGACTGAATAAAGTCTGTGTTTCAGCTCAACTGTGTGGTGTATGTCCCTATATTCCATGATAATCTTTGAAGTTTACCGGTTCTGTCCAAATTGGCCCATTGCCAAAGGTATAAGGATACATTTTGCATTCAATTTTAATACTTGACTGACTTAAAACAAAAATGACAGGTTTTTAGAAATGTGTGTTTTCTGAAATTTTGATGAAATGTTGGTTTGTGCTAAAGTATTATAGAGCCTTGTGAATTGTGGGGAAAACTCCATTTGTAATCTTGAAGCAAAGATATGTTAATCACGTTTTCAGCCTAGTTTAATCATTTTTTTATCTAGATTTCTGTGTATGACATTAATTGTTCCCCATCAACAAACAGGTGCATTTACATAGCTAATTTCTACATTAGAAACAGAGATCAAGCCTTTAAGATCTGTTGTTGATTTAAGAATTCATTTTGGTTAGGTGCCTGTAATCCTAGCACTCTGGGATGCTGAGGTGGGAGCATTGCTTGAGCTCAGAAGTTCAAGACCAGCCTGAGCAAGAGCGAGACCCCATCTCTACTAAAAATACAAAGATTAGCTGGTATTGTGGCTAGTCCCAGCTACTTGGGAGGCTGAGGCAGGAGGATCACTTGAGCACAGGAGTTTGAGGTTGCAGTGAGCTACGATGATGCTACTACACTCTATGTGGGGTGACAGAATGAGACTGTCCCCCCCCCCCAAAAAAAGGTTCATTTTGGCTGAATTGGTGAAAATACCCATAGAATTTAATCTGTCTTATGGTGGGAAAAGGTGTCTTTTTATAGGGAATGAATAAATGCAAGGCTTGGAGTAGGAGGACACACATTGCTATTTACTAGGTCTGTGGCCATGAAAACTGATTTAACCTTCTTAACCTTTATTTTTTGCACATGTAAAACAGGGTTGATTAATATCTACCTAACAGGATTATGAAAAATGCTTTGCAAAAATAAAAGGGTTTGTAAATCATAGTTAATTGAATAAAACATAATGAAAATGAAATGGTAAAGAGTAAAACTATTGGTTTTTAAATGTTAATTTTATAAGTCACCTTACTAATAATGTCACTTTCCTAAAAGTTATTCAGCTAATTCTCTTGGGTTTTGGGGACATATAATTATATCATCTGAAAAAAAAATTATTTCCCTCCTTTCTAATTTCTATGCTTATTTTTTTTTCCTTCTCTAATTGCATTGGCTAGTACTGAGAAGGTTTTTTTTTTCTTTTTCTTTTTTTCTTTCAAAACGTTATGGGGGTACAAATGTTTTTGGTTACGTAGATCACTTTTGTAATGCTTGAGTCAGGGCTGTGAGTGTGCCCATCACCAAAACAGTGTTCATTGTACCGATTAGGTAGATTTTCACCATCACCCCCAGCTGAGTTTTTTTTAAATGATTTTTTTTCAGGCAGTATTACTTTATTACTCTTTTTAATTAGGAACTTAATGTTGATTTTAACATCAGTACTTTTTTGGCATTTATGGAAATGAGCATACAGTTTTCCCCCATTTTTTAAACCTAGTATATAAACTATATTATATTTCTTAATATCAAGGAACTTATAAGTCCTGTTAGAAAACATCCCCTAGTAGTAATAAAATATCACTACTTAGTTGTGAAGAGAGGGTTTTAAAATTTATGTGAAGTGTGATATAATAATTTAATGTGTTGTCTAGGTTCTATTTGTTAATGTTTTAAGATTTTTGCATTGGTTTTCATGAGAGTGATTGGAATTTTCTTTTACTGTGCTGTGTTTGTCAGGATTTGTTCTTTGTTATGGACTGAATTGTGTCCCATCCAAAATCCATACGTGTACCCCCAATGTAACTGTATTTGGAGATGAGGCCTTTAGGAAGGTAATGAAGGTTAAATGAGGTCATAAGGGTGGGGCTTTCATCCAGTAGAACTAGTGTCCTTAATAGGAAGAGGAAGATACACCAGAGAGCTCTCTCTCCACCAAGAGAAGTGTCTCACTGTGAGATACAGTGAGAAAGTGGCATCCACAAGCCAGGAAGAGAGGCCTTACCAGAAACCAACCCTAATGGCACCTTGATATTGGACTTCTAGTCTCCACAATTGTGGGAAAATAAATTTCTCTTGTGTCAGCAACCTAGTCTGTACTATTTTGTTACAGCAGATAATACAATGTTATACTTACTTGTAAAAATATTTAGAAGATTTCTCTATGTTCTGGAACAAATAGTCAGATAGCATTAATTATCTCTTTCTTGAAGAAATAGGTAAAATTTATCTGTAAAACACTTTGGGCCTGGTGTTTGTTAGTTATCTCTGTTAACTTTATCAATATCTGCTGTGGTACTTGATCTCTTTAGAGTTTCAGTATTTTCTGGACTTAGTTTTGATGATTTATTTTGTCCTAGAAAATATCTGGTTTATCCAGGTTTTCAAATGTATTAGGATAAGATTGAGCAAAGTTATCTTTTCTGTGTCTTAATTTATTGTGTATCTGTGGTTATATATACATTCACATTCTTTTTTTTTTTTTTTTTTGAGACAGAGCCTCACTCTCTTGCCTGGGGCAAGTGCCGTGGCATCAGCCTAGCTCACAGCAACCTCAAACTCCTGGGCTCGAGCAATCCTCCTGCCTCAGCCTTCCGAGTAGCTGGGACTACAGGCATGCGCCACCATGCCCGGTTAATTTTTTCTGTATATATATTTAGCTGTCCAATTACTTTTTTTCTATTTTTGGTAGAGACAGGGTCTTGCTCTTGCTCAGGCTGGTCTTGAACTCCTGAGCTCAGAACGATCCGCCCGCCTCGGCCTCCCAGAGTGCTAGGATTACAGGCGTGAGCCACCGCGCCCGGCCACATTCACATTCTTATTTTGATGATTCTTTCTATTTTTGCCCCTTGATTATTGGCTTAGTAGTTGATCATTATTTTAATAACTCTTGGATTTTTTTAGTACTATTATTTTTCTCATTTCTTATTAATTACTATTTTTATCTCTACCAGTTCTTTGCTTTCCTTGGTTATTTAATTCTTTTTTTTGATTTTTGAGCTACATACCAGTTAAACATTTTAGTTCTTTCTTGCTTAGAACTGTGCATACTTAAAGCTGTGTGTTTTCCTCTGAACACTGCTGTAGTTGTGTCCCATAGGTTCTAATACAAAATGTTTGCATTTTGATTTTCGTTTTGTCTTGGCATAAAAGTTGTCGAAAAGAGGGTTTTAAAATTTCTGCGACCTGTGATTGGAGAATGTGATCTGTGCTGTTTCTACTTCTTGGAATTTTAGTTCTTTTTAAAATGACCGGTATATGGCCAAGTTTTGTAAATAGTCACTTTAAAAGTTGTATCTCTGTTTTCAAGCTATCACATTCAAAATCTATCAGATTTCCTGATGAATTGATATTAGGCTTTTTGTATTCCTTGTTTATGATCCACTTGACTTAACATGGCCTGAAGCTTACAGAGCCACTGTTATTCATTATTATACTAAGAACTCCAGGCACCATATAGAAGATGTATTTTCTACCTTGAATTTATTAAGGAGACAATTTGATCTGTCCCACAATGCACTAGTAGTGCGTAGGAGTTGACAGAGTAGACAGAGAGCATTTTGAGCTTGGATAAGGAAGGAAGACTTTATATGGGGAATGCATCTTGAAGAATAGGTAGGAGTTGGGAGGTGGAGGGTCTAGTGGGGCATTCTGGCCTGGGGGGCAACATGAGCAAAGTTGGGTCTAGGGTGAGTTTGGCACTAGGGGTGAAGGTGCGCACCCTCCTCCCAAGCTCTTGTTCTCTCTGGCAGCTGTAGCAGTTGAGTCAGGGAGTGAGAGCCCATTCGGTTGATTCCGCATAAGCATCTTGGTTGGGGCCATCCCAGCCACATCATCAGACTACCTTTCAGCAGTGGAGGAGACAGCACAGGATAATTTGCTCCCCGGGCCACCCTGCTGGTGTGCTCTCAGCTTTGCACTTCTTACCGGAGAGCGGAAATTGGCACGCACCTCAGTTTGATAGCATTAGCTCAGTATTCAAACATTAATCAGGGAGAGATGGAGGCATTTCAACCGAAGAATTACGGTGTCTGATATGTACTTGCTATATGGAGTTGTTTTGTCAGATGACCCCAGTAAATTACCAAATATTTAACACTGATGATAAATCAAATGATGTGTGGTCTGTAGGAAGCGAAGGTATTTAAATAATTAAGCAGTCCTTTCTTGAGCCTCTTTATATGATGATTTTCTAGACTTCAAATCAGTTTTCCTCATCCAGCCTCCCTATAATATATAGTTATTTCAAATCAGCTTTACT
>RJWJ010008955.1:0-51670 GCA_004363605.1 Indri indri
AAAAAAAAAAAAAAAAAAAAAAAAAAAAAAAAAAAAAAAAAAAAAAAAAAAAAAAAAAAAAAAAAAAAAAAAAAAAAAAAAAAAAAAAAAAAAAAAAAAAAAAAAAAAAAAAAAAAAAAAAAAAAAAAAAAAAAAAAAAAAAAAAAAAAAAAAAAAAAAAAAAAAAAAAAGCCAAAATATTGAAGCTAAAAGACAGTGAAATAATATCTTCAAAGTTCAGAGAGGGAGTAACTGTCAAACTAGACTTCCATATTGTACAAAGCTATCTTCCAAGAATGGAGTCAAATAAAGAAAACTTATGAAATTAAAAAACACAGAGCACTTGCCACAAAAAAATTCAAAAAAGGAAATGTAGAGGATATATTTTAGGCAGAAGATGGAAAGGCTAAGGTAGAAAACAGAATGGTAAGCAAAGGTCTGTGGGTTAAAATGTGCACAGCTTGGTGGTTTTGCTGGCAGGAAGGAGGAAGAATCAGGATAGAATTAAAACACCGACAAGACTACTCAATAATTTAGAATGGATTGATCAGAACTAAAGCATTTAATGTTCTTACCTTGCTCAGAAGGAAGAAAAGGTATTAACTAGAGACTCTGTCAACTATGTGTGTTAAAACAAAGGTTGGATAGAACTTTCACACGAAAAGAGGAAAATGATGAAATCGGACATGAAAACAGTACAAGAAAGGAGAAAGAAGTATATAAAGAATGATGTAAATAAATTCTAATATATGGATAATGACAAGAAATATAACTGAAATTAGCTCTCCAGCTAAAAATTCAAAAATTACATACACAAAACACAGGGCACAAAAAGTCATAGGATAGATAAAGATAATACCAACCAATAGAAAGCTGGTGTCAATATTAATGTCAGATGGTTTTTATTGTAAAAATCAGTATTAGAGATAAAGATGGTCGTCATGACTTCATTATAAAGGTGTCAGAAGGTGTAATAGGAAGTATGCCAATTCTATACTGTGTTTCCATATCAACAAATATGAATCAAAAATGAATGAAATTACAAATACCATAGAACTATAACATTTACTATAATAGTGGAAAGTTTTAATACATATCTTTGTAATCAATAAATTAAGAAAAAAACATAAAAATTAGATAAGATATATAAGATTTGAATAGCACAATTAACAAGCTTGGTCTCCCCAAAGTGAACCATAGATTCAATAAAATTCCAAGCAAAATCTCAATAAGGGTTTTCATGGAACTTGACCAGCCAGCTGATTCTTAAGGGCTCAGAATAGCTAGGACAGTAGCGAAGAAAAACAAAGTGAGAGACAGAGTAGATTACACTTCCCCACACCCTTGGATCCCACAGTGTTATTCAAGGTTTACAGTATTCCACTAAACACAATGAAAGATACATGAGAACCACCAGGGATCACTTTTTACTGCAATACACCATTTACTGGAGACACACACTGCTCACGTGAACATGATTAGCATCACTCGGTGTTTTAAGTGGATACTCACAACACTTGAGCTCACTGCAATAGCAACAGGAGGTGGTTACAAAATTATTACAGTAGCAAAGTATGTTCTATAGTTCATTTTATACAGTTATGATTTAATATTGCATCTTAACATTTATTTACATTTCCTGCAAATGATGTCATATATGGTCTGTGTGTAAGTTTTGATAAATTTTAACTTTTTATGATAGATTTGCAGTATTTTATGGTAGTAAATGATAGAGATTAGTATCTACATGTGCATGACATCCCTAACTTTTTCTTAATTTTCTTGATATTTCTAGGGTATGTCGTTCCTCTGTGAGTTTTTTCAAATTGAAGCAAGTCTCCAAAAACTCTTCCAATATGTTTATTGAAAAAAAATTCACATATAAGTGGACCCATGCAGTTCAAACTCGTGTTATTGAAGGGTCATCTGTACACTCATACACAAACACACACATATATATGTGACATCCGGCAGAATGTGCACTAAGATGCTAAGGCCGGTACCCTCTGGGCAGTAGGAATGTAAAGTTCTTTCTTTAAAAAAAACAAAACAAACATGCTTGCTTCTCTGTATACCCTGACTTTCTACAGTGTGCATATACTCTAATAATAAAAGCATTATTAAAATAAATGAACAAATAAATGAAAGAAAAAACAAATACATAAATTATGGAAGGCCAAAACAACAACATAAAGAAAATGAAAAAGACAGGCACAGAGAGGAGATGTTTGTCACAAACAGAACCAAAGAACTAGTATCCAGAATATTTTTTAAAGGCCCTAATAATTAATGAGAAAAAAATCAGACAACCTAATTAAAAAATGACATGAACAGGTATGTCACAGAAAGAGAAAAATCTAAGCTCCATTTTAAACTTATGAAAAGATGGTCCCGCTCATTAGTCATCGGGAAAATGTACATCACAACCACCAGAAGCTACAATCACATCCTCCAGACTGGCAGAAACTAAATTCTGACCAAGTGCTGGTAAGACTGGGGGGCAAAGGGAACTCTCATAACTTGTTGGTGAGAGTGCAAAAACATTTTGGCATTATTTGTTAAACTTGAAAGTAAACAAATGACCCAGCTATTTTACTGCAAGGAATATATATGAGAATTATATTTGGAAAAAGTGCACAGAAATTCACAACACTGTTCATAATAGCTCCAAACTAGAGATGACCCAAATGTCCATGAACATGAGAATGACTTTTTTAAATTGTGGTATAGTCATGCCTTAGAATGCCATATGGCAAAGACAATGAATAAACTCCTCCTACATACATCAATAAATAGAAAAATCTCAAAAAACAATGGTAAGTGAAAGTAGCAAGTCACAAAAAATATATTCTGTATGACTCCATTTATGCAAAGTTCAAAAACTAAGCAATATATCACTTAGAAGTGTACATGTATGTGCGTGCGTGTGTATAAAACTATCCAGAAAAGCAAAGACATGATTTTTAAATTTTCAAGACAATGGCCACAGTGGGAGAGAGGACCAGCCACCAGGGAGGGTTATACAGGATTTCTAAGGGTATAGTTATATTCCATTTCTTAAACCAAGTGGTGGGTACATGAGAGTCTGTTTTCTATCATCATTTAATATTTATTAATATTCTTATTTAATAGTAATACTATTATTTAAACCATACAAATACATTCTCTATATGAGTTTGTACATATATTTCAGTGTTAACTAATTATTCCTGTTAAACAACTGAAGTGTGCCAAGAAAATCTGGTGCCCAGGAGAAAATGCAGAATTAGAGTCAGTCACCAAATTGTTTGCTTTACAACAGGGACCATGCAGCTATTCGTTTGGCCACCAGGCAAGTACACCATTTTTAAAAAGGAACAGGTGCAGGTCCCCCAAACCTACTTTCATTATAAAAGCTTAATTTTTAAAGCTCCATGATCACAGAGCATGCCCAATGCGTGCCAGGCAAAGTGTGCCAGCCACAGCAACACACTAATGACCATAAAGTACTGAAGTTGGTTTTCAGAGACACTAACTATTACAATTATGGAGGCTTTAAATTGCATTTTTGAGACTATAGTGATTTGGTTAACCAGAAAACAGAAGCAATGCTCTTCAAGAAAAAACAACAAACGAAGCTTACCCAAACATCACCTCATTGTTCAAGCGCAATGAACTCCAACTAATACTTAATTACAAAAGGCATCTGGAGGCTCAGGGTAGAATAAGACATGGCATTCTCCCGAGGCACATGATTGATTTCTCAGATTACAAAATTCAAGCCACTGAGAATTCTGAAAACATTGATTTAGCAAGAGAGAGCCCAGGGAACACTCAAGGCTTGTAATGAGAATAAATACAGAAAAATGAAACTGGCCAGGTTGCATGTTACTGATCTTACACCAGAACATATTTCAAGCTTCATTGCTATTTTATTTTTCTAATGTAGCTATTTCTTAAGGGTGAAAAGACAGACCTCATCGCTTTTTCTCCTGTTCATTACGACACACACCTGAGACTCTAGCCATTTGTAATGACTGCATGATTTGCACGGGCTCAGAAAAACACTAAGTCAAGACTTGGATTATTTATTTTCTTAGAAAATTATTAGCAACAAAACATGTCCCACAAACATAAAAATAAAATAAAATACTTTGGTTACAAAGTTTTTGAGGAGGAAAACAGCTACATGAATCATTAATTGGAGATTTCTTCACTGACTACAATATCCTGCCCTAAGTATAAGATAGGTAGATATTGACACAAAGTAGCATCTAAGTGCCTGGGTTTGAATCCTAGCTTTACTCCTTACCAGCTGTGTGACCTTAGGCAAGATACTTAACTCTCTGGTCCTCACCTGCAAACGAGATTAATAAGAACATCGACTTCGTAGGGTTTTCCTGAGTATTAAATAAAACAACGCATGTAGAATATTTGGTACATGCCTAGCATACAGTAAGTGTTCAATAAATGTTACCTATATTGTGTGCCTATAGTCAATGGAAAGCCTCTACATTTAGTTTAATACATTTAACAGACGCCTGGACTTTTTCTGTGCCCCTTCTGTCATGAACGGCAAGCTTAAATTTTACTCTCATGTTCACATTTGACCTCCTGCCCATGAAATCTGAATACTCCCTGCATCCACAAACAGATGCCTGGGCCAGAAATGGTTTAAGTTAAACGTAACTGTTCCACTCCCACTGTGATTTCTAGCATGAGAGAGAGGAGAACAAACAGAAAAATCAATGATGTCAGCCACCCGTTAGCTTTAAGAGAGGACATCTCCAGGACTAGAAGAATTATTTCCCAGGACACTGAGAGACCTTCGTGTGATCAAATATTACTTCCAGGAATCTTTGCAACACATGGAAACAAGAAAGGTAACAAAAGCCTGATAACAGGAAAATATCCTGATTTGTTTAGAGGTAAAAAATAAAAGATATAAAGAAGAAATTAGAACTCTGGGAGTTAAAGTCCAAAACTTTTGATACCGGTCTCTGGCAGTATTGACAGACTGAGTGTGCGATCTTCTAACAGGCTGGGGACAGGACAGTCCTGCAAGCCACAAGCCACCAATCTGCGAAAACAACAGATCAGGGGAGTAGCCACACCTACAATTTGGTCCCTGGGTATACAGAGTTGAGACAGGAAACCAGCAGGCCCAACTCATTAAAAGTTACACGATCCTGACCCAAGATCTCTGATAAAAACAGGGAAACAGGATGCAGTGAAGAAACTGGTTAAGACCAGTAAGAGCCAAGATGGTGACAAGAATGACTTCTGCTCGCCCTTGTAGCTCACTAGACCGTGCTTATAATGCATTAGCTTACTAAAGGAAACTTCCATCGGGCAGTTACCTTATATGGTATGAAAAGAGGAGGAATCTCTGATTCCTGGAAATTTCTGCCCTTTTCCCCAGAAAAGCCATAAATAATCCACCCCTTATTTAGCATATAATCAAGAGCTAGCCATAAACAGAGCAGCAATGTACAGGTGCTACTCTGCTTGTGTTTTGTTTAATAAATGTCGCCTTCCAACTTAAGGCTCGCACTTGAATTCCTTCCTGCAGGAAGCCTGAAGCCTCTTGGCCTTCAGGCCGGCCCCAGTTTTGGGATCTGCTTTCCAGTGTCAGAGCCAATCACTCTCCTGGGAGAACCCCTCCTTTGCTGTCTTTCCCTCCTTACCAGACCAGAGTCCTTGAGAACAGATGCTGTCTCATTCACCTTGGGATCCTCGACACTTAATTTAGTGCCTGACACCCAGGAGGCGATCAGTAAATGTCTGTTGGGTGAATGAGTGAGACGCCAAGCGACCTGCTCAAGGTCAGGGCTGGTAAGTGACAGATGCAAGACTCAAAATTACATTTATTCATTCATTCGTTCAAACCAACAGGCACTAAGCCAGGCAGACACAACGTTCTATGCTCTGTCTCTGCACCCAGTGGGTCTTAATTTAGTAAAATCACACCTGAGAAGTTGCCGCCTGAGACGCTTAACAGGCTGAGCAACAGAAGGCTGTTCTGGAATTTTGGTAGCTGACTCAACAACTAAACTAAAAAAGTATGGATGCTGACCTGATCAGGGACCTCTGGGCTCGTTTCTGTCCAAGAGTCTTTCCAGATGACTTGGGGGAAAAAGATTGAAAAGTGAGGTACCAAATAAAGTCCTTGTAATGCTGGTGAGAAGTCAAAGTCCTTTTTATCTAAGCAGTGGCATATCCCCAGTGCACTATGCAAGGAAAATAGGAAATGTGACTCCAACACTAAGGAAAAAAGCCGGCTGGGGCCAGCCCACCCTTTGGAAGCTCCTGCATTATTCAGATCGACCATAGGAAAAAGACAAATTATTTTCAATCTAAATATGAGAGTAAAAGTTCTTCTATGGAGCCAGATTTTCCCTTCTCTTGAGGCAAAAGTAAGAGCTTTGCTATTTGGGATCAGCTTGGTTTTAGTGTTTTTATTAACTAGTTTATTTCTCCCTTGCTCATGTTTTTCCCCCTCCCTTCCACCCTTACTCCCCAAATTTGCCACTCACTTTAACCTCACAGCCTCTGGGAGATTATCGGCATTCCTGATAATCTTCTCTCCAAGGTAGGTTTGGGGTAGGCAAGACAGACATCTGCTGCCCACCCAAAGCGAGCACACAAAGACAGCTGCCCTGAACCTATGGGTGGGCAGGTGCTGGGACACCCAGGGGAATGTCCACGTCGGGGTCACCACTCAGGCCACTGCACTGGTCGTCTCAGACCCGTCTCCCCACCTCTCCTTGATTCTCCAGGAGTCTCAGACACCCACAGGCATCAGGAGCCCCCAGGTGCATGGAAACCCAGGTTACTATCAGGGCCAAACAATCTCATTGACGGCAAACAGTCCCTTAAGTGAATCCACTTAACAAGGAGACCAACATTTCATATTAACTAGTGCAAGAAAGTTTTTTGAGATTCCAACTTAAAAAATTAAACTAAATTTCATAAAAATAAATTGATTTTACCTTATCTTTAACATAATATGGGCTACAATTAAGCTGATTTTTAGAAGAATAAATCAGTTTTTGAAATCATTTTGAAACTAAAAGTGTACAACAGCACAACACTTTTTTCTCAAAATCACCAAGAGGATCATTTCTTTACAGAAATATTAGTATTCATCAATTTCCTCAATTACATTTCATAATCCTTTGATATGCAAATCAGTCTCACCTGAAGCAACTCTACTGGCCTCATCCTAATGAATTTGCTCCTCTTCAATTGCTCGCTGGTCTAACGGCCAGATCCTCATTTGCCAGTGGGTTCACCTGTGATTCCAGCAGTTATGCAACACCACTTTCATTGATTTCATGAAATCCTTCGCCTTTCTCAAGAGATGCAGTTTTACTTTGTCAGCAACTTGCAGTGAGTTTGCATTGTACTGTTTGTTGTCGTAATCTGCTGGGAAGGCGATGACAAAATATCATAGACTGTGTGGCTGATAAACAAGAGAAATGTATTTCTCACAGTTCTGGAGGCTGAGAAGTCCAAGATCAAAGATTTGATGTCTGGTAAGGCCTGTTCTTGTTTCACAATGGGGTTTTCTTGCTGTATCCTCACATGGTGGAAGGAACAAGGCAGTTTTCTGAGGCCTTTTTTATAAGGGCACTGATTTTATAATCTCCCAAAGGCCCCAGCTCCTAAAACCACCACATTGGTGATTAGGTTTCAACATATGAACTTTGGGGGGGACACATTCAGACCATAACAACTGTCATCAAAAAACACCCAGTAATCAGTGAGAACAGAGCAAAGATGAGAGGCTCCCACCAGGACTTGGCAGAAATAGATGCCTGAGAGCAGGTTAATCTTAGAGGTAGTCAATTCATTGCTACATATTTTCATGCTGACTTTGGCTTTCCCATGCAATCTCATAACTGCAAAGAATCAAAAGAATCAAATAATAACTCCAGTATCTAGACCCTAATGTCCAGGCCCCTCTCAAGCACAGTGTGAGCACTGTTTATACTGCATCAATCAGCAGGAGAGAATTTCAGCTGTGGAGTCTCAACTTCATTCATTGCAGCTGTCCAAAACCTTTTCTCGCACCAATTCCACCAGCTCCAGTCTTGTCACTCAGCTCCTTGAAGACATGGAAATCAGCATAGCTGTCATGCCTTTGCAATCCTTGATGCAAGCCCACAGCTTTGAGGAAATGAGGCTCTGGGGTAAAAGCTGGTTTGTGTTCTGCAGTGCCAAAGTAGGTCATGATTCCATAAAATACAGTTACAAAAAAAAAAAAAAAATGCAGCAGCTAAGCCACTTGTCAAGTCTGCTAAAATGGTCCATCTGGTCCCCCAGCCAGACTGCTTCCCTGGGAATGAGCACAAAAGCACGTGCGTGTGGGACAGAGGATAGATGTACAATGAATTTCAATAAAGTTCCTGAGACTTCCCAAGACACTCTTTTCTGATGGCCACCAGTGATAGAATGAGGATGGATAATGTCAAATAGTCTTGGAATCAAATCAGATTCCAACCTTCTACCCAGAGGAGGGATGATGATATACAGCCTTGTTTTTGGCTTCAGTGTTTCATGCATTAGATAAAGAAGCCGCGATTCAGTAAGGTCATCTAACTATAGGCAGCCAAATACCCAAGTTCAGAGAAAGATGCTTTATTCCCTATGATAATGCAAGTGTTTGTCAATGAATGAGAAAGAATCTGGCACGCCGGGATTTAGAAAAAAGGTGGTCTTCACAAAACACACATACACATACAAACACACATTTTGGTGAGCCAGTGGTTTGCAAGGAATTAAACCATTTTACTTATGTTGTTGAATTTGTTGGCATAAAATTGTTCACAATATTCTTTTATTGTCCTTTTCATATGTATTTAGGATCTTTAGAAATAGCTCCCCTTTCTTTCCTGATATTGGTAATTTGTGTGTCCTCTCTTTATTTTCCCTTGATCAGTCTTGACAGTTTATCAATTTGATTAATATAAGAAAATAATAGGAACAAGTCCAGTACCAGTTTCTCCCACATGTCTAGAATCAGAAGTCCCTTATCTTTACCTAAAGGTTTGAAATTTCAAACTATTGTCATCTAAATTAAGCCCCCAAATCTAACACCAATCATCTTGGTCCGCGTGTACTCATTATCCATTATCCTTAACAAAAGCAATAACATGTGACCAAAACTGAGAAATTAGCATATTTTGAAAGTTCAATGATTTAATCTTCCTAAAAATATTATGAAACACTATTGTGTCCATTTCAAAGATTACAAAGCCAAACTTTAGAGAAATTAAGCAATTACTGAAGTCGCAAAAGCTATTTTGGATTCACACTTGTGTCTTTCTGTTCCACTGCCTGTGACCTTTCCACTCAACCACAAGGTTTCCATGAGCAAACGACTGAGGGTCCTATCTCCAGCATCCAAGCAGCCCACCTTTGCAAAGGTATTGTGCCTCATGAACCTGGGTTTATGCAGATGGGAAAAGGAATATAAGTTAAGAAAAGATGTCTCTCAGTCTTTCACTTGGGTCTAGAACATTCACAACGAACCTAATAAAATACTCTTGTTGATGGAAAGTACAGAAAGCAATACTCTGATAAATGTCGCTCTAGATGAACGTTACTCTTTGACTTATTGATAATCAATCACTCTCCAGGTGGATTTCTCCTCCAAGTTACCAATTATTTATCTTTTTAAAAACACACACAATTTTCAACTTTCACTTCAAAAGTGTGATTAACGAAGATGGGAAATGTCACTTGCAAGCTTATAATATGCTGTGTTTGATCAAAATCATGCCATTTCTCTTTGTTTAATAATAGTCCCCATAGAGTTATGCTTTGCCCTCTAATTTCTAAAGATTTCTTTGAAAGTCACTTATTTCTTCTTAGTCAAGAAATATTAGGGTTTAACTAAACATTTATTTCAGGACGTGTTCTTACCGAGTGCCTTATTTTAGAAAATGAAGAAAAATAACTTTCATTTCCATTATCTATGTTCGTCATTCCCAAAGATTAAAAAAAGACAACTATTTCAGGGACATCTATTTTAAGAAAAAGAACATGCCAGTGTCCCTGAACTCTAGTAAAACACTGGACATACATGTTAGACCTACACTTTATGAACGTCTATTATTCATTGCATGTGTTATTTGAAGCATGCAATTATTAAATGCTAAAACCACCACAGAACGGTGCTTTTAATTCTTCTTCACATTCAAATTCACAGTGAGCAACAGTTTCTCACGTGTGCTCATTGTCCTCACAACCACTCTGCAAGGGAAAAGAGACAGATGAGACGGAGAAGCCAGTGTGGGTCTAGATAATCACAGAAGGCTCCCAGGAAGCCCTGATGGGTGGGCAGGTAAGACGTGGATTCATTTTCTCAACGTCTCCTGTGCCTGGCAGGGCAGACCATAGAGAAGGGCCAGGATGGCACCACTGGGGGAAGAGCACGAGCCTCAGGCTGGAGCACTGACCGTGACGACCTGGGCTCACCGTTTGGAAGGGTGCAGGCTGGAGAGACAAGAATGTGCTCTCCTCAAAGGGGCAGGAGAGAAAACGCAAGTTGGTTCAAGCTTGGCTTGGGAAAATCCCCAGGTCAGAATGTGAGGATAGGAAAGGTCACATTTCTGTTGAGTTATTAAAGAAATTGGGGAGTAATTATGAGTGATGCAACACAGATCCCTGTGTTCCTGAGGCCGGTGCCACCGCAGGTGACAGAACTGAAGAGGAGACACTGTACTGTGGGGTGGGAGGGGCAGGGGAGGTGCAGAAGTGGGTCCATTTTTCATTCTCAGGAAGGATTTAAATAAAAAACCAGAGGGCAATCAAGCCTTCCTCCAACCTTCCTTTGAGCTGCGTTGCCATCTCCAGGGCAGAGCGAAGGGAAGAGACAACATGCAGGAACCCACTTCCACTCGACAGGGATTGCAAGTAGGATGGGGCGAGTGAGGTCTGCTGAGCCCCTTCATGGCAGAACCACCACCGAGAGCTTCCCGGATGCTGCGGGGGGGGCAACGAGGGAAGGGAGGGAAGCTGGAGCCGCCTTCTGGGCCTGCAACCAATCAGAGGGACGCCGGGCGACCAGGACAACAAAAGGAAACAGCGGCCATGAGTACAGGCAGAATCTCTTACTCATTCCTCCAATGGCGTTGGCTTTGTGTGCAGCCCCCAGCCCTCAAAAGCAAAATGCAGTGGAAAGAAAGGATTGGTAATGAACAAAAAGCATTCTTCATTCTTATTGTATTAAATTTCTTTCCTAATGAAGAGGAAACCTTGGGCCACCCCCCAGGACTTGGTTTCCTGAAAGACCAGGAAAAGGTCAGAGCAAATGGATTTGGAGTTGGGCAGTGGTGGGTGTTGGTTAAATGGCACGCTCTACAGCTGTCCTGTGTCTGCCACAGTGCCACACAGGCAGGCTGGCTGCCTCCAAGGGTCCTTACCTCCAGGGAGCTGCAGATGGTCCCAGAACTCTGAGCGGCAGCCTTCTCAGTGCAGGACAGTTGTCATTAACACAGCACCTGCCACTCCCCAGCCAAGGATGGGTGCTCAGGGAGGATCCCTGCCCCTGGCAATGACCCGCCTCCTCTTCTGAGGATGGACTGCCCCAGCAAACGCCTGCGTGGGCATGGCCACGGAGGCAGTCCTACTCCCTGGTCAACACTGTGCGCCCCTGACTGTCCTCAGATGGGCTACACGAGGCCTCAAACCAACAGGCCCTCCTGCCAGAAGTTTCTCCAGGTTTTCTGGTTTCTACGTATGTGGAAGTTCAGCAATGCAGTCTGTCTGCTGTTCACTCAACCTTCACCATGTGCAAAGTGCTGGGCTGGGCCCAGGGACGTGGGGAGATGAGCAAACAGGCCTGCTCTGTGGGGGCTCGTAGCCTGGAGGCGAGGACAGGGTCACACTCAACCTCTACCTCGTGGCTGGCGTGGAGGGAAGGGTGAGGGCCGGGGAGGAAGAGTGTTCTGTCTGTGTGGGGAGGGGTTCCTGCAAGGGGTGTGGGAGCTGAGCCTGGAATGAGAGCCTTGACCAGGGCTCTGTGTTGGGGACAGCAGGGACATAGGAAGGGGCTGAGCAGCAGGAATGGGCAGTTTGCCTCGGGGAGGGTTGGGAGAATGTGGAAACGGCTATGAAATTTTTATTTTACTTTGACTCAAGTCTAGGCATGGAAAATGACACATCCCTTCAAGGGCTCTATCAAAATCTCAGGGAGTCCACTATTAAAAAAGAAAAAAAAAAAAAAACAGAAAATAACAAGTATTGGCAAGGCTGTTGGATGCACGCTGTTGGTGGGAATGAAAAGTGGCTCCACTGCTGTGGAAACCAGCATGGTGGTTCCTCAAAAAATTACAAATAGAATTACCATATAATCCAGCAATTCCACTCCTGGGTATATGCCCAAAAAGAACAGAGATCAGGGACTTAGGGAGGGATCTGTGCACCCACGTTCATAGCAGCGTTATTCACAACAGCCAAAATGTGGACGCAGCCACTGATGGATGGACACATAAACAAACTGTGGTGTACAAATACAGACGTGTGTGTGTGTGTGTGTGTGTGTGTGTGTGTGTGTGTGTGTCTCAGATTATTATTCAGCCTTAAAAAGGAAGGAAATTCTGACCCAGGCCACAACCTGGATAAACCCTTCACTTCACATTGTGCTAAGTGAAATAGATCAGTCACGAAAAGACAAATACTGTATGATTCCACTTCTATGAGGGACAGAGTAGTGGAAATCACAGAGACGGAAAGCGGAGGGGCGGCTGGCAGCGGCTGGGTGAGGAGAATGGGGAGTTACTGTTTAACGGGCACAGAGTGTCAGTTTTGCAAGATGAAAGGAGTTCTGGAGGTGGACGGTGGTGATGGCTGCACAATGTGAACGTTCTTAACGCCACTGAACTGCACACTTAAAAATAGTTAAGGCTGTAAATTTTGTGTTACATATATTTTACTATACCCCAAAAAACCTCAGGGGGTAGATGTATTTGGGAAAGTTTTCCCTTATATCCCCCATGAGTCCCCCATGGATGGGCTGCAGAGATTGGTCAGGGCCAAAGGACAAGCTGAATATGGTCTTCTATCACATCAGGCATCTTCCCGTCTGGACTTCGCGTCCAGAGGCTGGGAATCCTCACACCTTCAGGTGGGCCCCGTAGGGCTTGCAGGCTCCAGCTCTCCCCAGCACAGGGACCAGTAGGAGGCCACAGGCCGGGCACCCTCAGACAGGCAGCTGTGATGTATCAGGGTCACCTGGGCTCCACCCCTCCTCTGCTTCAGCCATCTACTGGCAAGGTCCCCTCTGGACAATGTTAGCTGGAAGATGCAAGATCTAAAGTTTGCTGATGCTAAAGATACCAACTCCAGTCCCCTGGGTGTCCCTGGGACCTCCTGGCTGTGGGCCCCTGCGATGTTACTCACTTAGCTACTCACTTAGCAGGCAGGTCTCAGGTGCAGGTGGGGCCTGCTGGCTCCTCCCCACCCAAGTGGCCCAGCCCTGCTGCCCACACCCACACCTGCCCACAGCCCTGGCAATGGGTGTCAGGCCACAGAGAGGTACCATATCTGTCATCATCTCTCTCTACCATGCACCGGACCCCCAGGAGAAATTCCCTGTAGCAGCATCTCTTAAGAATAAAGCGAACAAACTGCCTCTAGGAGAAGAAAAACCCCATCCAAGTACGTGTTGCGAATGCACAGAAGAATTTTTGAAGACTTGGTAAGATGAAGTCATCTTTTACCAACGATCAGGGATCTAATTGTTCCAAATTCCAAGAACGTAGCATTGTCGAAGGTCACTCTATAGTGAGTTTTGAGTTTGTTCCCTCGAGAAAAGCTTTTACCACTTAATGTCTCATGAGCACTTGCAGAACTGAGAGTCTGAGCTGGGTGCGAGGAAAGGACAGAACACACTTTCACAGAGTCACTTTTGCTATGTTCACACAGTTCCCCACATTGGAAAAAAGTCCTCCCATAGCTCCTTTTCGGGGGGCAGGCAGCCAGCTGCTCTGTGATGAGCTCGAAAGGCCGAGCGTGTGCTCTTCCGAATCCCATCTCTCATCAGCAGCCTGGAGGAGGCCCGTAAACAGTGGCTCCCAGGTTGCCTCTAACTTTTTAGAACAAGCATCCAAGCTGTACCCAGAGGCTTCCTCTGTGTCTCTAACAATTGCTTCCATCAATTATGCTGTTCACTTAGAGAACTGACCGCTGGTTCCGCTCTTCGACTTTAGGCACCACCCAGTGAACACTACCATGGAGGAACTAGCAGGAAATGACTTTCAGTACCCACTGTCCAACAGCGGGTGATGACTCCAGCTGTTTGCATCTGGGCCACATTGGCTGACCTCACCCTGGCGTCCCTGCCTCTATGGCCCCTGTAGGCATGGGTACTACCACAGACCAGAGCTCCCGGAAATGAACTCCAGCGGGTCCCTCACTTCCTGGCCTGAGGCCGGCAGGCAGGAAGGCCACACTGTGCTCATCAGACATGGCCACCTCCAGAGGCCTGACTCAAGGAGGGGCTCTTTGAAGCAACCACTGGCTTTCAGGAATGACCTAAATGGCACTCTGTATTCTTTAAATGCACAGCAGGCCATGATTGGAGAAATGTTTTTCAACTTATTTGTGCTTTGAAAAATCTCAAGACACTGAGTTTCCAAAGTGAATGGGTCTGTACTTAGAATCAAATTAATACCGTAGGAAGAGACAAGAGAACCACTCCAAAAGGAACACGTTGACTGCACGTACACATCTCTCTCACGGCAAAACATTCCATGAAGGACATTATTAGGAATGCAATAATCAAACACCTTTCAACAGGGAGACAAACAGGACTGAGAGATTTGCAGCCCGCTCTATGCTGCGTTAGAAACAATCGCCTTCCAGCAGACACCTGTCAGGACAGTCTCTCACTCTTCCCCTCACTGCCACCGGGGACTGAGACCAGACACTTCCAATCTGGCCCAAGATCTCATCATCGCTAAGTCATAGGTGAAACTCAGGTCTGTCTGAGTCTGAAAATAATTCTCTGTCATAATCAACATGAAAACTCAGAAATAAATAATTTACCTGTGTAGAAAAACCTAATGATTACAGAAATGAATGTATCATTTTTGGCCCTATCCTAGGTATTAAAAAGGCATTCTTTTGACATTCAACAATACGTGGTTATGAAGGTACAAAGAAGAAAAACATGCATGCTCGCGGCATTTAGACCAGAAATCCAAAAGTCTTAAAATGATCCGCGTGCTCTGGCCCTTTCTCCATCGCCAGGTCAACTCGTGTCCCTCTTTGCACATGCTCCATGGTGGACAAGCTCGCTGGAGGTTCTTCCACTCGGAAATGCTCTCGCCTCCTCCTGGCCAGGTCTCCCCTCACCCCTCCTTCAGAAGTAATTGCCCTAGATTTCTCTATGTCAGGGGGACCCTTTAATTATTATGCCTCATACAGTTTTCCTACTAGCACATATCGGGATTGTAATTAAATGGCCATTTATGTAATTATTTGTTTAATGTCCATTGTCATCCATCAGGGCTGCCAAGAATGGTTGTTCGGGATGTTCACTGCCCAAACAAGGCTGCCCAGCAGAGAAAAGCCTGCTTTCTGCTCACTTTGCCCTGTACCTTGGGTTGCACTTGCTGGGAGGAAGGGTTGCTTTTTCCTAATTGGCATAAGGTGCTATATCGGCTCACCGTGGCCCTGCCCCATAAACCCTGCTAGGACAGGGATTGTGTCTGTCTGATCCACCGCTGTCTAACAAAAACACAAACCTAGCACACAGTAGGTATCCAATAAACATGTGTGGGATAAATGAGTGGATGCCTAAATAAATGAGAGAATGAATACTTTTTAAAGAATATTGGGAGTTTCACCAAAGATATTGTGACAATGGCCAAATTGTGACACATGTGCCAACATTATCGCACTTGTTCCAGCAGCTAAAAGCTTAGTCACAGGAAGAAACAAGCCCCCGGTTCACAGGACAGAGCCATGGGGAGGAACAGACAGTTGCTCACTGGGCTCCTCCCTCTCACCAGAGGCGGCAAATGCCAGGCATTTTTCTTCTTGCTTAGAAGGGAATAATTCTGAAATAATTAGAATCGTGTTTTGCCTGTAAGGTGTGGTAAAAATACCCAGGACAAAATACTTGAAAATTTAACCAAAAGACTATATTAGTAAGGGCAAAAATATGAGCCAATCACCTTGGGATCTGGGGAGGGACACTCAGCCGGTGCCTCTCGAAAGTATCAAGAGTTTCCCCGGCTCCTGCTGGGAAATCGACTTAGAGCAGGAAAGCGAGGGTCAGTGCTCCCCACCGCCCCGCTTCTTCCTTCCAAAACTGCGGAGTTCCCTGTGGCCCAGAAAACTGAGGGAACTAAAACTGTGAGAGAGAAGACCTGTGCCTGAAATTAAATCCATTTACTGGGTAGAAATAAGTACAAAGAGCCTCCTAAAGAACTTCTAATTTTTGAAAATGTCTGCTTATGAAAAAAAATTAAAAAAACAAGACTTAAGGAGTGTCAAGGCTCTGGAGTACAGAAGCTTGTTTATCTCTAGCCACCCCCACACCAGGTCCCCAGTCCTCCTGTCCCACCCCAAGATTTCAGGTAGAAAGGGCCCTAACTCACAGGTGCTCATCCTGGTCTTTCAAGCCATTACCTGGGAATCCACAACTCTGCTAGAGACAGCAGAGAGGCAATCTGGCATTTGCAAGGCACCTACTGTGTGCCTGGCATAGTGCAAGGAGGCAGAGAGGCAATCTGGCATTTGCAAGGCACCTACTGTGTGCCTGGCATAGTGCAAGGAGGCAGAGGGGCAATCTGGCATTCGCAAGGCACCTACTGTGTGCCTGGCATAGTGCAAGGAGGCAGAGAGGCAATCTGGCATTCACAAGGCACCTACTGTGTGCCTGGCATAGTGCTTGCATCCTTTATCCCTTTCAATTTTCAAAAGGACTTCTTCGGCAGGCCTTTTTAAAGCCCTCTTTTAAAGCTGATGAAACCAAGGCTGAAAGAGACCACAGAATTTCATAACTCAAAGTGACTTGTAACTGTATCACAACCCCTTCAGCCTCTAAGAGCAGAAGAGAAGACTGAGCAGTTTGGAGGCTCACCATTAGATTACACCCTAATATTTAGCAGGAGAACTGACCCATTATCCTAACAGCTCCAAACAAAGCAGGACACAGGGTGTTCTGAGAACTCATTGTCAATAGTGGATCTGGGGTCTTGAATATACATTTACGGTGTAAATGCAGCTTTAGTTAAGTCTTTATTCAATTAAGCCAACAAATCAATTTGTTCAGTAAATATCTGGAGCACCTATTACTCGCTGAGCCAAGCACTGGGAACAGACACGTCAGGGTGGAGACAGTCAAGGTCCCTGCCCTCCAGGAGCTGAAGGTTAATGGGGAAAGCTGACCAAAAAAGTAAACGATGAGGATGATTACAGACTCCACTAAGTGCTACGACAAAGACTAACAAGAAGCGTGTTGGGGTGTGCAGGATGGTTTCTTTCGTAAGGCCACACTGAGGCAGAAACTCACGGAGTAGGCAGCAGCTAGCCACGGGAATGTCTTAATTTGGGTTCCTTCGAGATGAGCCCCTGGGATGGATTCAAGTGCCAGTAGTTTATTTGAAGGATGATCCCAGGAAACCCCAGTGGGGAAGTCAGACGGGGATGGGAAAGAAGCCAACAGAGTATGATATCAGCAAGTCGCCACTGCAGGCAGCTTGGGCTCGATCCCGCCGGGAAACTCTGGAAGCCAGTGTAAAATGCACACCTCAGACTTGTGGCACCTTAGGGGTAGGGAGTTGGGGTATTTATATACCAACCCCCACCAATCATTGGCTAGGGCTGCTCGAGGGGACAGGTTGAGCGTCTATTCCCTGCACATCGGGTTCACCATAAGCACAGACGGAAGGGGTTCTGGTGGCAAGCAGAGCCCTCAGAGAGGAAGATGCAGGTGCTAACAGCTGGAAATCAGACTGGGATGCAGGGACATAGGAAGGGCTGGAGGAATGAATACGGGTGGAGTTCTGACAGCACAGGGGAAGGAAGGGAGAAGGGCAAGTGCAAAGGCCAAGGAAGGAAAGAATACAAGTGTCTCCTGTTGCGGTTGCTGTCAAGATCTGGGCTACAACATCAAGAGTTTGGGTTCTGAAATCAGATGATCTGGGTATAAATGCCAGCTCCGTGACATGCTGGCTATGTAACACTGGGACCAATGACTGTCCTCTCTAAGCCTCAGTTTCCTCATTTGGACAATAAGACTAATAATAGGACAGACCTCACACATATGTTATGAGGATTAAACGGGATTAAACTTTAAAGCCCTTAACACGATGCCTGACACATTTCACATGACCAGTACATGGCAGCCGCTTGCACTGCCATGAAAAGGACAGGGTGGCTGGAACACAGGGAACAAGGAGGACAGGACCAGGACATGAGGTTGAAGAGGCACCAGGGCCAGATTGTGCAAAGGCCTGAAGACAATGTTAAAGAGCCTGGGTTTCCTTTTGGGTGCACTGGAAGCCACCGAAGAGTTTAAGCTGAAGAGTGACCTGACGTGATCATTCTAGAACATCATTCTCCAAAAGCATAAAATGCCTTTTCTACTTCTATATCCCAAGTACTAAATCCGCTGCTGGCATAGAAGGAGGGTGCTATTTAGTGCTAATTAACAGACTGCTCAGGCTGATGGAAGGAAGGAAGCGTTGGTCTGAATTATCCAAAGATGGCACGGACTTGGCTATGGAATGATCATTTCGTCTTCCTTCCGGAGACTTAACTCCCTCTATGTTGGCTCCGGCTAACATTCAAATGAGTTTGCATTTCCCAAGTAGATGCCAACGCGGGCAGGAGAAGCAGCCCCTGGCCCCACTGGGAGACATAAGGAAGCCAGCCTGGAAGGAAACGCTAGCTGCGCAGGACCCTCCTGGGAATAACTTCCAGACACATATGAGTTCTATCCAAAAGGGAAAAGAAAACATACTGGTTCAGAGGAAGTGCATACCAGATATGCATCTGAAAAAACACAAATTAAGGGCCGGGTGGTTCCAAACCCAAAAGATAATGTTTCCATGGCAAGGCCCTGCTGAGGATGGACACTCACCTCAGGATTGGGACAATTTCCAGAGAAGGAGATTGTGGAACAGTGTTCACTCATGGTATGTATCTTTTTAATTTTTTTCACCTTTATTCAGGTATAATTGACAAATAGAAATTGTATATATTCAAAGTATGCAATATGATGTTTTGCTATATGTATATATTGTGAGATGATTGCCACGATCAAGCTAATTAATATATCCATCTCTTCACATAGTTACCTTTTTTGGGGGGGTGGTGAGAATTCTCAAGATCTACTCTCTTACCAAATTTCAACTATACATTAACTATAGTCACCCAGCTGAACATTAGGTCTACAGAACTTATTCATCTTATAACTGTAGGTTTATATCCTTTGACCGACATTTCCCCGTTCCCACCACCCCATACCCGCTGGCAACCACCATTCTAGTCTCTGCTTCTGTGAGTTCAATGTTTTAAGATTTCACATATAAGGAGATCACACAGTATTTGTCTTTGTGTCTGGCTTATTTCACTTAGCATACTGTCCTTCAGGTTCATCCACGTTGTCACAAATGGTAGAATTTCCTTCCTTTTTGAGACTGAATAATATTCCATTGTGCGTGTATCTATATATCTATATCTACCACATTTTCTTTATTCATTCATCCATGAACAGTTACTTAGGTTGTTTCCACATCTTGGCTACTGTGAAAAATGCTGTGAGGAAAATGGTGGTGCAGATATCTCTTTCACATACTGATTTCATTTCCTTCAGATATATACCCAGAAGTGAGATTGCTGCATAGTGTGGTGGTTCTATTTCTAATTTCTTTGGGAACTACCGCACTGTTTTCCATAACAGCTATAGCAATTTACACTCCCACCAACAGTATACAAGGGTTCCCTTTTCTTCACGCCCTCAATGACACTTGTCACCCTGCTC
The DNA here is from genome assembly GCA_004363605.1 of Indri indri. Classification (NCBI taxonomy): domain Eukaryota; kingdom Metazoa; phylum Chordata; class Mammalia; order Primates; family Indriidae; genus Indri; species Indri indri. Next base: position 19,967 of record RJWJ010008955.1, read on the forward strand.
TACTTGATAACAGCCATCCCAACAGGTGTGAAGTGATACCTCATTGTAGTTTTAATTTGCATTTCCCTCATGATTAGTGATGTTGAGCAACTGTTCCCATATCTGATAGCTATTTGTATGTCTTCTTTAGGAAAATGTCCATTCAGGTCCTTTGCTATTTTTAAATTGTGTTATTTGGGGTTTTTTTGCTATTTAGTTATCTGAGTTCTTTATATATTTTGCATGTTAACCTCTTATCAGATATATGGTTTGCAAATGTTTTTACCATATTTCATGGGTTACCTTTTCATTTTATCATTTCCTTTATTGTGCAGAAACGTTTTTGCTTTTTATCATCCTACTTGTTTATTTTTGCTTTTGTTGCCTGTGCTTTTGGTGTCATATCAAAAAAAAAAATCATTGCCAAGACCAATTTTGAAATAGAGAGCTTTTTTCCCTATGTTTTCTTCTAGGAGTTTTATAATTTCAGGTCTTACATTTAAATATTTAATCCATTTTGAGTTGATGTTTGTTTATGGTATAAGGAAATGATATAATTTCATATTTTTCCATGTGGATATCCAGTTTTCCCAATACTAGTTATTGAAGAGTTTGTCCTTTCCCTGTTGTGTGTTCTTGGCACCTTTGTCAAAAATTAGTTGACTCCATATGCATAAGTTTATTTCCGGGCTTTCTGTTCTGTTCCATTGGTCTATATGTCTGTTTTTATGCCAGTACCATATTGTTTTTATAATATAAAATGGCTGTGTAATGTAATTTGAAGTCAGGAAGTATGATGTCCCTAGCTTTATTCTTCTTGCTCAAGATTGCTTTAGCTATCTGGGGTCTTTTGTGTTTCCACACAAATTTAAGATCTTTTTTTCTATTTCTGTGAAAAATGCCATTGGAATTTTGATAGGAATTATACTGAATCTCTACATTGCTTTGGGGCATAGAAACATTTTAACAATACTGATTCTTCAAATTCCTGAGTGTGAGCCATCTTTTCCATTTATTTGTGTCTTTAATTTCTTTCATCAATGTTTTATAGATGTCCATGTCCCAAAAGATGTCCATTACAGAGGACATGTGGTAATTTTGAATTTCTATTTTTGGAACACATCCAACAACATGAATGATCTCTGGGCTCAAATTTGTAATACTGTGTTATAAGCCAATGGTTTGAAACAGTGATAAAAGGAAACCACACAAAATAGCTGCCTGTGCAATTCCTTTTACAATTCAAGTCCATTCAATCACCAAAGGCCAAGAATAAGAACTCTATTATAAAAATGTTTCACAATTGATGAGCCCAGGGGCTTTGCATCCACATGAAGTTCACATTGTGAAACAGGAGGAGATAAAATGAGCAGAGGACATTTAATATTAATAAGAGGGTCAAAATATTATGAAGACCTAACAATCATAAATGCAGATGTGTCTATAAGCAGAGCTGCAAAATACATGAAGCGAAACCCAGCAGAACTGAAAAAAGCAGACGAATCTACAATCACAGTGTTAAGACTATCAAGTACTTCTCTCAGTAACTGATAAAAAATGAGATCAAAAAAAGAGCAAGAATCAAGAATCTCTGGTTCCAAAATGGCAACATAGAAGCAAGATGGCTTCACTCCCCTCCCCCCTAGAAAACCAAAAACAAATATACATTGTTGAGACTATCACGAGCAATATCCTAAACTCAAATACAAGAATGAGACAGTTCTCAGGGATATAGAGAAGTGAAAAAACTCCAAGCAGATCATAAGAGAATTAGACTTCCATATCTGTGACACACCTCCACCCAATCTGCCTGGCACCAAGTACATGGAAAATTTCCCACTGACTCTCAATTTCTACACCAGAAAAAGTGAGATCGAGGGTGACAACCAGCTTCCCCACCATCTTGGGTTCCCTGGCAGGAGACCTGTCCCTGCCTCCACTCACAAGAAGCATCAAGAGTACCTAAAGGGAAACACACCCCCAAGGACATCCAGATATAAAGGAGGGAGGTGGGACCAGCCTCTCCAGCCCTAGAAACTCTTCTCTGTAACTCAGCCAAAAGGAGATGCCAAATCAGAGTGGCTGTTCAGTACCATGAAGATGTAAAAGGTGTGTTCCACAGGTCCCCGGGACACGACACCTAGCCAGCTTTCCCATACTGCCAGGATATCCCCTTTGGAACCTCCCCCATTTGGGATGGCAGCACTCTAATCATTTACTAGAGCCAAGGCAAACCTGGGCTAAAGGCACCACCTAGTGCCAAAAAGGAGGCAAAAACCTAGCTGAAAAAAAATAAATAAATAAAAAGAAATGCAACAGGTAAATCACAAAGAATTTATATCCAACAATATCCCATAAAAGCCAAAACAATCCAGAGAAGACTGGAATATATAAATAATACTTCAATGCAAAGACATAGATGTACATCCATAGGAAACAGCAGCAAGCAGGGAACCATGTTCTCCCCAAGTAGACAAAACAAGGATTCAGTGACTGATCCTAATGAGATGGTGATATGTGAGCTCTCTGACCAAGAAATCAAAATAGCAATTTTGAGGAAAATCAGTGACCTCCAAGATAACATGGTTAAGCAATTCAGAAATATATCAGAGAAATTTAACAAAAGGGTTGCAACAATAAAAAATATCAAATGGAAATCTTGGAACTGAGAAACACATTGGCTAAAAGGAAAAAGTCATTAAAGGCTCTCAACAGCAGAATGAATCAAACAGAGAAAAGAATCAGTAAGCTTGAAGACAGGCTATCTGAAAATACATAGTCAGAGGAGAAAAAAAGAAAAAAGAATGAAAAAGAATGAAGATCATCTATAAAATATAGAAAATTACTTCAAAAGACCAAATCTAAGAATTATTGGTGTTCAAGAGGGAGTTTGACAAGACCAAGGGATAGAAAGTTTATTCAAATAAATAATAATACATCTGCAAACCTGAAAAAAATATAAATATCCAGGTACAGGAAGGTCAGAGAACACCAAACAGATCTGACCCAAACAAAACTACCCCAAGGCATATAATAATCAAACTTTCAAAGGTCAAGGCAAAAGAAAGGATCCTAAAAGCAGCAAGAGAAAAGAAGCAAGTAACATATTAAAAAAAAAAAAAAAACCCCAGTTCATCTAGTAACAGACTTCTCAGCTGAAACCATACAGGGCAGGAGGGAGTGGGATGACATTTTCAAAGAGCTGAAAATAAAAAAAACCCTGCCTTCCAAGAAACTGTACCCAGCAAACCTATCCCTCAAATATGAAGGAGAGATAAAGTCTCTCCCAGACAAACAAAAGCTAAGAGAATTCACCACAACCATACCCACCTTACAAAAAATCCTAAAGTTCTTCAACCTGAAAGAAAAAGTACTAGCATATGAAAAAAAATATTTGAAGTTATAAAACCCACTGGTAAAATTAGGTACAACCATAATTTCAGAATGTCTCAATGCTGTAATTGTGGTCTGTAATCCATTCATAACTCTGGTATAAAGCCTAAACAACAAATCTATCAAAAACAGTAATAGCTATAGCAACCTGCTAAGAGATAGGCAATATAAAAATATGCAAACTGAAACAACAAAAAGTCATAATGTGTGAAGGATAGAGTTAAAATATAATTTTTTTAGTTTTGTCTTTGTTTCTATTCTTTCCTTTGTGATCTAAGATAAATCATCTCTTTAAAATAACTTGTTATATCTATAAGATTTTTTTAAACTTCATGGTAATCAAATAAAAAACCTATAATAGACACACTAAAAATAAAAAGCAAGAAATTAAAACATACTCCTAGAGAAATCACTTAACCACAAAGGAAGACAGTAAAAACAGAAGAAAGGAAGAGTGGAGTTATAAAGCAATGAGAAAATAAGCAACAGAATGAAAGTAGTAAGTCCTTACTTATCAATAATAATGCTTAATGTAAATAGACTAAATTCTCTAATTACTCATAAAAGACATAGGGTGGCTGAATGGATAAAGAAATAAAACCTAACTATATGCTGCCTACAAGAAAACCACTTCACCTATAAAGATACACATAGACTGAAAGTAAATGGGTAGAAAAAGGTATTCCACTGAACTGGAAACCAAAAGAGAGCAGCAGTAGCTATACCTATATCAGATAAAATAGAATATGAGTCAAAGGCTATAAAAAGAGACAAAGAAGGTTACTATATAATGATAAAGGCATCAATTTAGCAAAAAGATATGACAATTATAAGTATCTATGCACCCAACACCAGAATACCCAAGAATATAAAGCAAGCATTAATAAATCTAAACAGACAGAGAGAGACCGCAATACAATAATAGTGGGAGACTTCAATACCCCACTTTCAGTAATGGACAGACAGATCATTTAGACAGAAAATCAACAAAGAAACATTGCAGTTAAACTGCACACTAGATCAAATAGGCCTAACTGACACAGAACATTTAACCCAACTGCTGCAGAATACACATTCTTTTCATCAGCACATGGAACATTCTCCAGAATAGACCACATTTTAGGCCACAAAACAAGTGCCAACCACTTAAAAAAGTAAAAATCATATTAAGTATCTCCTTCAACCACAATGGAATATAACTAGAAATCACTAAGAAGAGGAACTTAAGAAACTATACAAACACATGGAGATTAAACAACATGCTCCTGAATGACCAATGGGGCAATGAAAAAATTAAGAAGAAAATTAAAATATTTCTTGAAACAAACAAAAATGGAAATACAACATACACAAATCTATGGGAAACAGCAAAAGCTGTGCTAAGAGGGAAGTTTATAACAATAAACACCTACATCAAAAAAGTAGAAAGACGTCAAACAAACAACCTAATGATGTCCCTATGCCCCTCTCAAGGAAGTAGAAAAGCAAGAACAAACCAAATCCAAACTTAGTAGGAAGCAAGAAATAATAAAGGTCAGAGCAAAAGTAAATGCAATTGAGACTTAAACAATACAGAAAATCAATGAAACAAAAGGTTGTTTTTTTTGAAAAGATAAACAAAATAAACCTTCAGCTAGACTAAAACAAAAAGAGAGGAGACTCAAATAAATAAACTCAGAAACGAAAAAGGAGACATAACAACTGAGACCACAAAAGAACAAAGAATCATTAGAGATTATTATGAACTATGTGCCTACAAATTGGAAAACCTGAAAGAAATGGATAAATTCTTGGAATGTACAACATATGAAGATTGAACCATGAAGAAACAGAAAATTTGAACAAACCAATAATGAGTAATGAGATTGAAGCTATATTAAAACATCTCCCATCAAAGAAAAGCCCAGGACCTGATGGATAGATTCACTGTTGAATTCTACCAAATATTTAAAAAATTAATACCAACTCTACCCAAACTCTTCAAAAATATTGAAGAGGAGGGAATACTTTCAAACTCATCATTTGAGGTCAACATTACCCTGATACCAAAGCCAGACAAGGACATAACAAAAATAAATAAATAAAAAGGAAAGAAAACTACAAGCCAATATCCCTAATAAACACAGATGTAAAAATCTTCAACAAAATACCAGCAAACTGAATTCAACAATACAATAAAAAGATCATTCACCATGATCAAGTGGGATTCATCCCAGGGATGCAAGGATGGTTCAACATATGCATATCAATAAACATGACACATCACCTTAACAGAACCAAGAACAAAATCATATAATCATTTCAGTAGATGGTTAAAAAGCATTCGGTATTATTCAATACTGCTTTAAGATAAAAAATCTCAATAAACAGGATGAATGGATAAAGAAAATGTAGCATATGTACACAAGGAATATCATTCAGCCAGAAAAAATAAAATCCTGTCATTTGCAGCAACAGGGATGGAACCAGAGGTCATTAAGTTAAATAAGCCAAGCACAGAACAATAAATACCACATGTTCTCATTCATATATGGTAGCTAAAAACATGAGTGGAGAGAGAGAGCTAATGGATTCAGGTTTTCTATTATGGGGAACAAAAATATTCTAAAATTAGATTGTGGTGATTGTGTAAACCCTGTGAATATAGAATAAACCATATACTAAAAACATATACAATAAAATACTTTAAATGGCTGAATTATATCATATGTGAAATGTATTTCAGTAAAGCTGTTGCCTAACTTCAAGAGTTGCCATATGCTACAGTAATCAATATCGTATGGTTCTGGCGCAAAGATATGAACACAGATTATTGAACAGCATACAGAATTCAAAAACATATGCAAACTTATACAATCTATTAACTTTTGCAAAGGCACCAAAGCAATTTGATGGTGAAAGGAAAGTCTTTTCAATAAATGGATATCAATATGGAAATATATGAACTTCAAATCCTACCTCACACCATGAACAAAAATTAGAAAACAGTCCAGATATAAAAACCAAAACCATAAAGTTTTAAAGAAAATGTGTAAAGATATCTTTGCAACTTGAAGATGGGAAAAGGTTTCTCAGGACACAGAGAGCAATAGCCATAAAAGAAAAAAAGTGATAAATTAGATTTAATCAAAATTAAAAACGCTCATCAAAAGACACCACTGAAAAAAATGATAGGCAAACCACTGATGGGAGAAAACAGTCACAAAATAATTATCTGACAGACGGCTTGCAAACATAATATGGAAAACTGCACCAATTAATCATAAATAGACAAAAAAATTACCGGGCAGAGGACTTGAACAGACAATATGCAAATAGGAAGATACATGAACAGCCAATATGCAAATGACAACGTATAACATCATTAGTCATCAGGAAATGCAAATTAAGACCATAAGAAAATACCACTACACACCCGCTAAAACCAATAAAAAAGACTGATGACACCAAATGTTAGCGAAGATATGGAGTACTACAATTTTCATACATTGCCCATGGGAATGCAAACTGATACAAGCGTTTAGTAAAAAGGTTCGACAGTTTCTTCTAACATTAAACATAGACCTAACTTTTAACCCAGCAATGCCACTCATGGATGTTTAGCCAAGATAAATGACAATGTATGTCCTCTAAAAGAACTGCACACGAATGTGTTCACAGCAGCTTTATTCACAATTGAAAAAACTGGAAATGACCCAAATGTGTAGCCAGCACAGAATGCATAAACAATCTGTGTGATACTCATTACAGTGAGGCAATTTCAGCAATAAAAAGGAAAAAATCACCGATACTCGTAACAACATGGATGGATATCAAGACACCACACTGAGCAAAAGCTGCCAGACACAAAAGAGCACGTACAATGTGACATCATTTATGTAAAGCTCTAGAATAGGCAAAACTGTCTAAAGGTAAAAAAGAAAGATAAAAAGAAACAAAAAAATCCCTGAACAGTAGCTGCCTCGTGGGGATGAAGATTGACTGGAAATGGACCTAATGGGGCTTTCTGGGGCTATGGAACATCCTGCATTGGGACAGGAATACCAGTTGCACAGTGTGTCCATTTTTGCAGAACCAAATGGTGAGGTTTATGCATTTCGATGTAAATTTTACCTTAAAATGCTAAAGTAATTTAAAAAATCACCACCACCATTGAATGGCAGCGAGACATGTGTAGACAACAATAGGATACAAGAAGGGGAGAATGCTGTATCTGGGGGAATCGGGATTCACTAGATCTTGTTTTCTTTTATATGTTTGCAATTTCTATGATAAAAAATTGGAAGGAAGCAAGAGAGGGAGGGAGGGGCGCTGGGCTTTAATTACAACCTTTAATCTGACTCTGATCTATTTTTCTTAGAAATCAAATAGTAAGCCAACTCTTCAAGGAAGAGTATTTTTAATTAATTAAACAGTATCCATTTCTTAAAATACTCTATTTATTCAGACCAGGAACTTAGAGAGTGGATAAATTTAACACAAGGGATCAATTTCTTCCATACATTTGCCTTATTATCCTAGAACAGGATTTCTCAACCTGGACACTGTTGACATTTGGGGATGGATGATTCTTTGCTGTGGGGGGGCTGCCCTGTGCCTGGCAGGGTGTTCGGTGGCACCTCTGGCCTCTGTGTACCAGATGCCAGCAGCATCACATCCCCTCCACACACAGACACACACACTTGTGACAACAAAAAATGTCCCCAGACAATTGCTAAATGTCCCTTGGGGGGCAAAACTGCCCAGCTGAGAACCTCTGCCCTAGAACATGCATTCTCGTATCACCCCTAAGGGGATGAACATTGGTTCTTGGGAGATGAAAAAAATCTTAGATATTACAAACATTTGGGAAAAACCATTGCTAGGGAAAAAACTATGAGGGGCTTTTGCCAAGTCTGTTGATGTCTCTTCAGATGATTGTGAATCTAGAAGCTTTTATTTTCAAGTACATAAACAGATATACAATGTATCTGTGGCATTAAAATTTCATGGTGGGAATTACGGAGAAAAAAGTCGTAAAAGGCTCCATGGCCGGTGGTGATTAAAAAAAAAAAAAAAAACAGGCTGAGAAACACCCCCCTATAAAGACATCTGATTCAGCTTTAAGTAATCACCCCCTGCAGGGGCTTGGGACGCCCAAAGCAAGCCTTCCAGCATTCAAGGGAGTCTTCATGTGGATGAGGAAGGTTAGACAAAATAAGTGCAGTTGCTTCTCAGAACCTCTGCAACTGTCTTGGAAGCTTGGCATGTCATATTATAAAAATTTAGGGGACAAACTATGAGGGCCTCTTGCCAAGTTCATTGATCTCTCTTGACATAACAGCAAAGCTGAACACTTCCATTTTTTTAAGTTGTAAGAGAAACCATACAAGTTAGGCTGACCTCAGACAGATGACCATCAATTTGTCCTGGTGGAACCAATGACCTAAGCAGCCCATGCCATTTTATGCGATTCTTAAAAGAAGAAGTGGCATTTTTCAAGCCTCCCATCTACCAGCAAAACCCCTTGATAGCAATTTCATTTCATTAAATGATGCAAAACAAACAAACCTTGCAATTTCCTCTGCTCTCGTTTCCTCTTTCTTTATGCAAAAGTCTGCCTGGACACTCTAAGTACCAGCTGGTTTATAATATTGAATATTCATGCCTGGGGGAGTTAAACCTGGCATAGATGATATCTTGTGATAATTTCTCAATTCATAGTTAAAACCTACTTAGATTCCTTCAGCAAAAGCAAACTCCCAGGAACTTGCCTGCAAAGACCATTTAGTGTGTATACTCCATTCTCAAGGACTGTGCCATCGACAGTAATAACACCAAGGCTAAATGAGAACTGTTCTAACAAATGGTTCCTCTACCACAAAGGCCTTAGAGCATTATGATGGTATTTGTGACCTTAAAATGACAGAGAGAAGAAAGAACAACAGTGTGATAGCTAACTTTGGTTCGGCTGGTCAACTTGGCTAGTCTATGGTGGCCAGTTGTTGGTCAAACACAAGTCTAGATGCTGCCGTGAAAGTACTTTTAGAAGTGATGAAGATTTATAATCAGTTGACTTTAAGTAAGCAGATTACCCTCCATAATGTGAGTGGGCCTCAGCCCAACAGTTGAAGGCCTTAAGAGTAGGGACTGAGGTTTCCCAAATCAGAAGGAATTCTACCTCAAGACTGCAGCATGTAAAATCCTGAGTTTCCAGCCCACTAGTCTGCCCTGCATATTTCAGGCTCAAGACTGTAACATTAACTCTTACCTGAATTTGCAGCCTGCCCTACAGATTCCGGATTTTCCAGCCCCCACAATCTCGTGAGCCAATGGAAGGGAGGGAGGGAGGGAGGCAGGAGATGCCCTACGGGTTCTCCAGAGAACCCTAACACAAACCGGAACATAAATTCCACCTAGAAAACACCTGCACTCCAGACGGCACTCTATGAAGACAGGAAGCAGGTGGCAGTGTAGACACTGACTCGCAGAGCCGAAGACTGATCAATCTACCTGCAGAAAGACGTGCTGGTGAGAAGCAGCCATTCACCAGGCAGGGCCCTGCAAAGCTTTGGAATTAGAGCCCCAGGTGCTGCAGAAGGCAGGGGTGAGATGTGAGGCTGGAAGCAGAGAAGTAGGTGGAAAGTCCCCATAAAGAGACTCGAAACTCTCCAGGTCTCCATCTCACCCTGCGAAACCAGAAAACCACCCCCCCTGACTCTTGAGGACAGAAGCTTTAACCATCTGAGGCTCTGGGCTTGGGGGAAAAACAGGCAAGTGATGGGCATGGCTGAACAGGCAGACTGAAAATATGGAGATTAAGTGAACTGCTGAGAAGTGACCTGTGAGCACCTCCATCCTCCTGCTTAGCTCCTGGGAGGCCAGGTTCACATACACCAGGCAGGAGCATAAACAGCCTCTTCTGGGGAATCCAACAGCCTCCAAGCAAAGGCCAGATGCTAACGTTCAAGGTCAGCTAGTGAAAACCCAGCTCGTTCCAATCACCCTTCAGTGAAGCCCAATTAACAAGCCCTGCCCAGGTAGCTTTACGAGTCAACCTTAAATAAGAACAAACAGCCAAAAATACCACATATTCGAGGAAAGCTGGATACAAAAACACACAAAGAAAGAGAAGGCAAGGAGCTGATGAAACCTGCAAACAAAGAGTGGTAAGAGAGATTGTATCCGTGGGGAAAAAAAAAGAACAATTTTAAAAAATTCTTTTTAAAATCAAGAAAGAGCTCAGTTCTGGGAAATCAAAAATACAAAAATTGTAATGAAAATTCTGTAGAAGGGTTAGCAGATAAAATTTTTGAAATCTTCCTGCAAGATGAACAAAAAGACCAAGGGATGACAATTGGAAAGAAAAGATTTTTTTAAAAAGATAAGATCAGTCCAAAAGACTGCACATTTGCCTAAAATGCTTCCAGAGAGAAGAAGCGGGGCATATAGAGGTGGAGGAACATGAAGTTCCAGATCAAAAGGACCCTCGAAGTGCCCAGAATAATAAATACAATAAAAGGAATCCCTGCAAAGCACATCACTGTGAAACTGTAAATGACCAAAGAAGAGACCCTAAGAGCTTCCAGAGAAAGAAAAAACAAAACAGAGGAGAACACCCTCTGACATCTTGCAGACACACTGCAAACTGCAACCCTACGTGGAAATGATTTCAACCTAGAATTCTGCACGCAGCTAAAGAATTCAGAGATTTTCAAACATAAAAATCTCAAAACATGTAACTCATATGCACCCTTTCTTAGGAAACTATAATCAAAAGTGCTTTTCCTCCCTGGAGGCTTTCTCTGTTGCCCTGATCGGAATTCTCAGCTCCTCAATCCCAGAGCACAGTGTGTTCAGCTGTTGGCATCCTCACCCTGGAAGAGGACGCGGGCCATGTCTGATCATTCCCGTACCCTCCCCAACGGCTGAGCCCAGTACCAAGGAAACAGAAAGGGCTCAAAAAGTGTCTGCTGAATCGTCCTCAGCCAGATATACCTTCCAGGTATTCTCTGTCATGTAAAAAACATATGCCACAAGCAACAATTGCCCCTTTTCATACTGCAATAGAATTGTGCAAAACTGAAACATCCATATGCACAATTTGAGTGCATTGGTCTTGCTTTAGCAAAGCTTTTTAATACTATTTGTTTAGAGCCCGGGCAACAACAGTGTTGGTGCACTTTCTCTATAAAGGGCCAGATAATAAATATTTTCAGTTTTTCAGGCCACATGTCTCTTTTGCAACTACTCAGCTATGCCACTGTAAAGTGAAAGCAGCCACAGACGACATGGAAATGAACAGGCATCTCTGTGTTAAAAAAAACCCTCTATACTTACAAAAACCAGCAGCCTGGATTTGGCCGCGTGCTGTCATCTGCTGACACCTGGACGACAGTATTGCCTTATTCCCACCATTTTTACAGGGAAGACGTTATTTGATAGCTGGACTCGGCACTAATAATGTGTTTTTTATACTTTTCTCTCTTAAATTATCCTCTCTCTGGAAGTTAAATCAAGACCCAGTGAAAAGTCAAGATTGTGCTACAAGAGACCATTCCCTTTCCAGAATCCCCCTGGTTTAAGCACCCTGGCAGGGTACACCACCTTTCTCTACTTTAAATCTTAAGCTTCGTTTAGGTCTGATGAAACCACTTGCCCTTGGAAATTGTGGTCTCTGCTTTTCCAATCAAGGGTGGTTTAGGCCGCCTTCCAGAGCAAGTCCCATAAGAACGCTGCCATGGGGACCTGCTATTTGCTGATAGTGTCCACCTGAGCACTTCTGACAAGTGTTGTTTGGCTGCTTATGGTAGATTAAGAACAAGATCCTTTGTTTCCAAAAGAAATCAATGTTTGGTCTTAAGTTCAAAGAAAAGCAACTGTTCTACAGGGCGATATCAGGACATGGGCTACATTCCAGTTGCCAATTATCTTCAAACAGAGCAGAAGCAAAACCCACATCCACCCAGCAAGGGAACTAGGCTCAGGAGATCCCTTGGTCCAGAACTCCTCGGTCCAAGTCCAGCCTATTAAATTGATGGTATTTAAGGAAGAAAAGAGTGTTTGCATCAAAATGAGAGTTCCCTGAAGTCACCCCCTCTGAAGAGTGGAGTCACACCAACCACTAGGCTTCCTATCAGCTACGAAGAAACTCAGAAACCAGCACTGATGGTTTTTCTAAGTGGATATCGCAGCTCTGTTCAAGCCAATCACTGACCTGTCGTTAAAAAAAGGGAAAGAGAACAGAGGAAAACACCACCATCAAAGCCTAGAGGCTGGGGAGGATTCTGTGTCTGCCAAGTAGTAAAAATGTGGAACATTTTAAGTAGCCTCTTAAGCAAAGAATATAATAGCCTCTGCCAAAAAGCTTGTCTAGCACAGACCAGATGTCAGCCCTGTCAGAAAATGCTTCTTGGTGACTGGAAGGGAGGATGTGCATCTACAATAAACATTTTTGTGGGGCCTGTTCTCTCATCTCTGAGGTCCAGCAGTCTGCCATGGTACTTACATGAGAACCATTTCTTTCTCAAGTCCAAACGCAAAAGTAGATACTAAATTGTGCTACAGTCTTCAGCCAGGACTAAGGTTTTCCTATAGGACTTCACTTCAGTGCTTTTAATTCTTGAAGACCCTTAAAACTGAGCACTAAGTTTTTGGGAGGACGGAACATGGAGGGAGGAAGAAAGGAAAGGAAGAATGGAAGGAAGGGAGGAAGGAAGAGAGGGAGGGGAAAAAAAGCAAACTAACAGAACTCGAGTGACCCTACGAGGAGACATGAAGAGCAGATGGGAGCTGACCCCAGGTGAATGCTATTCCAGGTACCTCTGAACAACGCCAGCAAGGGACTCCCTGACAATAAGAAGAAAGTAACTTGATACAGCAGAAATTTTTCCAGCTGGTACCTACAACTCCTCCAAAACAAATGCTCATTTAAAATGTGACCTCAAAGAGAAAAATCAAATTTGGGGAGGAAGTAATTCCAAATGGATGTTCTGACTCAAGTGGCAGGAATGAGTGAGGCCTAGAAGAACCTTGAGCCTCTCTTTTAAAAGGACATCTGTCATTGGGTTTAGGGCCCACCCTAAATCCAGGATGATCTCATCTTAAGATCTTAATTTAATTACATCTGCAGAGATCTTTTTTCTTTCCCTTTTTGGAATGTAAAACAGAGTTCATTATTTTTTAATAAAAATATACATGTGTATATGTATGTGAAATGATTACTACAGTCAAGCAAGTTAACATATCCATCTTCTCACAGTTATCTTTCTAATTTAATTTTTTTAAATTTTTTATTTTTTTGGTGAGAGTACCTGAAATCTATTACCTTAGCAAATTTCCAGTAAACAATGCAGTTTTATTAATCAAGATTCTTTTTCCAAATGAGGTCACATTCACTGGTTCCAGGAACCAGGACTTGAACATATCTTTCTTGGGGCCACTACTCAACCCACTACAGTTTCCAACAATCTAGAGGAGAAAATTAGTTGTTTATTTAAATTAACATGGACTGTGAACACTTCATTGTATTTGGTTATTGAAAGACCCAAGATACTATCGAATCAGAGGCTGGTGTCCTTGGAAAAGTCACTAAGCCTTTCTGAGCCTCAGCGCCCTTATATATAAAACAGAGACAAGCTCCGCCCTGGCAGTTGTTGTGTGGGCTGACGGAGATTCATTTAGAGCGCCTGCACCCCAACATCTTGTTCACAGGCCCTCGTCTCCCATGGCTCTGAGGAAAATATACAAAAAACACTCCACAGGAAAGAGCATTCAGTTATTTCTTGATCCAGCCATTTTTAGGGTGCGTCTTAAGTATGCAGGGAAAAAAAAGAACAGATTAAGATGACAGGCTTGCCGAAGTTAGATAATGACCAGACCTGTGGGAAATTATGGACTTGGCATCGTGAGACGATCCTGTCCTATTCCAGTGGGCACCCGTGGCCATAGTTCTCCAATTACCCCAAGAATCACCAACCTCAGCATCACCCATCTGTCACCACTGGCTCAGTCCCCAGGGCATGAGCCGCATCTTAATTACCTTTGCATCCCCGACACGTGGCACAGCGCCTGGCGCCTAAGGCACTGAATGAACATTGATGGAATGAATGAAGACATGAGCCAGGGTATTCTGGAAACTTCGGCTCTGGTGATAAACAGTAACATGGTAACGACTCCTTACTGCAAGTCACGATGCTAAGTGCTCTCCCTCTATTGAGTGGATTAAATAAGATAATGTCCCTAACCACTTTGGCAAGGCTGGTGCTCCAGAAATGTGAGCGCGCATCGTCACGTATTTTAATCCTCATTCCAACTGAGAATGGAGGCATTCTTCATCCCAAGTGACACATCGGGGACTCCGGCAGAGAGAGGTGAAGTCACAGAGCTAATACCTGGCAGAGCCAGGATTTGCCAAACCTCAAAGACCTGTGTCCTTTCCCACCACATCATACTGCTCCTGATCCATATTAGTCTGTCTTTGCTTTAAGCTGGGCCCAGCTCACGTATCTAGGGTCAGGCTGCATATTAGGGTGCGTGTGTACATGTATGTATTTATACATGTATGCATACACATGCGCTATATATTTGTATACACACATAATACCTTAAATGAAGAAATAACCTGGACAGAACAGTGAACTGGACGACCGAGGGTCCCAGAGAACGTAGTGAATTATTAACACCTTGAGCTGCCAAGTTCCCAAATCATATTGTCAAGGGGTAAAGCGTCGCATGTTACACTTTGCCGAGCGCATGAAAGCAACACATACGATGTTTTGTAAACTCCAGAGCCTCATCCACCGGCTTATTACTTCCTGTCGAGTATCTTGTTTCTAACCCAACCACCCTACAGTGAAGAAAAAATGAACTGTGCTTAACATTCACATACCAATGCTTTCCGCGCCACCTACATTCCCAAAGAAAGCGACCAGGAAATGTGACCGGGGGAATTAAAGAGCATCCCAGCCGGGAACTTACAGGAGGAATGGATGCTGGGGAAGCTTTTGCGGCCCTCGGACACCAGATCGGGGTCACCTGTGCAGTGCATTTCCGAGTTCATCACTCCATCTGGAAAGCAGCGGTAAAAGAAATCGGGACGAGGTCTACAAAAGACACCATGGACATTTTCAATATAAAATGCTGCCATCGCAAATGACCCCACGCTGACCCACCACACCCCGTTGCCCCCGGCGCCTCCCTCGGCCCCCTTTGCATCAACACTGGAGCTCCCCACGGAGCACTCTAGACATGGTGGTTTGGGGGAGAGCTCAGGCTTTGGGGTCAGAAAGATCAAGTTGGAGCTCCCACTTGCCACTTACTAGTTTTACGACCTTGAGAAGGTCACTCAGCCTCCCCCGGCTTCAGTTTCCACATCTGTAAAAAGGGGAAACAAATACCTACCCAAAGGTGAGGTCCTGAGGATTAAGTGACAGGACTTACAGAAGGCGCCTAAGCACAGCGCTGCTGCCTCCAGGAGCCAAGACTGCAGGCTCCTCATGGCCTGTGTCCTGAATTTGGGTGGCCACTGGCCCTTCCTCAGGTCTCACTCAGCCTCACTGAGAGGATGTAAAGCTCAGCTCTGGGATGCAGACAGTCCCCCAGGTTGGCTGCTCTGGTCTAGGGCAGGAGAGAGAGACCCGGAGGGAAGAGGGGAGGGTGTGGGCCTGACTCTGAGCCACCCCGACAGTGATCACGACTACCAGTGACTGAGTATTTACTGGGTCCCAGACACAGCGCTAAGCACCACACATTCATCGTACAGTGTAATTCTCACGAGAACCCTGTGGCAGAGCCTGGGGCTGTTTTCGTTGTACAGGTGCGAAAAGGTAGGCTTAGGAAAGTCAGGCTCCTGCCCAAGGTCACAAACAACCAGTATGTGGCAAATATGAGCTCTGAACTCGCTCACACACTTCACTCCATACTTCACTGCCTCACTCAGGTGAGGACCGTCATGCAGGGGGGTGACAGTTGATCATTTCCTATCAATTCAACTAATATTCACTCAACACCTACCACGGGTGAGGCTTTGCTAATGCTGTAAACACAGTGCCCTGTTTCTGGGCACCTCAGGTCACAATTCGCATACACTGACTCACTGGTCCCCCAACTCTGGGATCTAGGTAGGGCCTAAAGAATCTGTCAGAGCTGCCAGTGCACTGTCTCTCCCACACTCGGCCAGCGTTTCTCCACTTGGCAGTTTGTCCACCTGATGAACCAGAACCTCAGAGGGGCAAGGCCTGAGAATCAGCATTTTATCAGGGCCCCGTGGTAATTCTAAGCACAGAGAGTTGGAGGAACATGGCGGCACCAGGTCATGCACTGCCTGAGTTTTATCCATCCCCCCTTCCCCTCGGTGCCTGGCCAGCACCCTGCACCAAGCAGGTAACATTAATGCCGAGGTTCTGAGAGGGGCTCTAACCTGTTCAAGGCCAAGAGCTAATCAGAGTCAAAGTCAGATCTTAAATTCAGGTCTCTGGACTGCTAATCTCTGCAGAGACCAGCTCTCCACCAGAGCAGTCCGAGAAGAAGGAAAGATACATGGGGAACAGAAATGATTTCTCAGGGGCAGTAAGGGAAATGTGCCACATGCCAAGGCTCAAATGCCAATCGTGTGTCTCCTCCCAAAGACAGCATTAAATAAGTAATCTTATGTATTCATTAGAAGCCAAAACTGATAAGTGAGTGTGTCTGGTGAGGCCCGGGGGTGGCAGCGGATGGACCCAGAGATGTGAGCAGTGAACCTTGGCCCACGGGAAAGTACAGTCAGTGGATAGTTCCTTACTACTGATCCCCTGCTTCCAAAGCAGTGAGTTCATAATTCAAAGGAGAGGAAAGATCTTTGCTGAGGACAGAAAGCCCAGAAGAACAATTTAAGGAAAAAGCCTGATGAGCTCAAATCTGTCCCATCCAGCGTCTTCTGGCCAAAGTTCCTAAACAGACGACCTTGACAGTCCAAGTTTCCATTTTTTTTGCTTTTGGAACTTACCTTCCCACTATTAATTTAATAGTGTTTGTGCAGACTCCATTCAAAGCAAGAGCCAAGGACACCGCTATAAAACAAAACCAATAGACAGAAAAGTAATCAGCTGGCTCTCAAATCAAAATCATCATCATCTTCTTCATCATCATTACAATATTATTTAATTAATAAGCATAGAAATATGAACCAATACTTTAAAAACAGAGGTAAGTTTGGGTTGTTAGAGTGAAACATAATTAGGACAGGACTTTGGAGAATGACCCATAAAATTCCAAGCCCCTATGACATGAAATTTCTCTCTCCTCCTTGACTGAAATTTTTACCATCACGGGAACCCATCTATCATTTTCTGGCCTGATATGAAAAGATTTAATACTGCAGGATGTAGAATTTCTTTTACTAGTAGCAAGAAACATAACTTTTTTATTTCCTCCTGGCAACTTTTCAGACATAATTCTAATCAGAGGAGCTGCTGGAATCCTGCTGCAGACTAGGATGTTCCCACTGGGCGATTATCTCATTACTGACCCACCGCCCTCCCACAGGGTTCATGTGTTGGTAAACAAATCACTGTTTCTGAGAAGGTGAAGAGTCCCAAAGCCTCCCTGGGTTTTGAGAAGGTTTGCCCAGGTGGTGCTTTTTGCCATCTAAAATAACAAGAACTTCTGGAATATATTAATATTATTTGAAAATACACAGCACAGGGACTTTCTCCAAGCAGCTTGGAAAGGCTTTGCTGGATGCAGTACAGATTGTCCAAAGGGTGCAGGTGACATGAGTCACACAGCTCTCCCTGCAAAATGCTTGCGCCTCTCTCCTGTGGTTTATCAAGACTGCACAAAAGGCACAGTCATCAGTATCAATGTGATGGAAGGTCAAATGCCTTGCAGAAGCAATAAAGACCTATTGATGCCCCATTCCACTGCTTTGTTGAATAATAAAGCATGGGAGCGACCGTTTCCCTTTGGCAAATATTAACAGTTCAATACTGGCTGAGATTTATGTAAGAAGATAGCAGTGGAGGGGCATTTTTCGGAAGGAACTGCCTGGAGCAATTCATGATCCATCGGGGGAGACAAATGCGTTGTTCTACAAGGGGAAAGTACTGCGGGGTGGCCAACACAGTCACTAAGGTCACAGGCCACAGAGATGGGGACAAAACCCACCTGCTTCTAACAAGTCATCAGAAGCAGAGAGAATAAGAGGGACACATTCAAATGAATGCCTTTGTCACAGGGAAACAAATCGCCTAAGCGGGGACAGGGAAACAACTGGCCGTGTGAGTGTGGCCGTGAAGGGGGCCTGGGCTGCAGAGCGGAAGGGCAGAGCAGGAGTCAGCTCTCGGCACTGCCATCGAAGCACTGAGCACGCAACAGCGCTGCATAAATTGGAACTGCGTGTGGGGGACTCAGAAAGATCCACTGATTGCATCGTGCACACACACAGCCTTCCTTCCTCCCTTCTCTCGGGCAAGCTCAGGGCCACTACTGAGAGGCCTGTGTTGCAGAGAGGAGAGAAAATTCCCTGGGCTGTCTTGGCATGACAATTACCAGGCTGTGAGAGTGCCCAGAGATGACTGCGGTCTTCTCTGTGTTACGGTTGGCCCGGCAGGCTCATCCTCACCCTGGTCCTCTCCGAGAATAAGCAACACTAGCTGATCCCCCCTCGCCCCACATAAATCTTGGTGGAGTTCATACACAGCTGCAGCGATCACTTCCCCAACCTCTGAGTCTGCTTATCGTAGCACAGAGTAGTTCCTCCAAAAGTCTGAGGTAGCTGAGCTAGAAAATGTGTGGATGTGACGTAACCACCAACAGCCGGCAACTTCCCTCTCCGATCCAAACGCCTAGGCGAACAGGGCAGGGTGGGAACTGGTGATGATATTTAATAGGGACATCATTTGAGCATTCTGGAGGTATGCTGAACTGATTAATATTTTCCTCTGAATAGCACAACCAACCAATGCAAGGGCTTGTTGCTGATGCCAGAGAGAAGGCTGTGTGGGGACCAGACCCTTAAAGGCTGGACAAGCGGGAAAAGGAACGGCCCCATCGGGAGCACTTGTTGATTAACAATAACCCAGGGGGCTGGTTCATAAGGGCTGATTTTACAGCATCCTACAGCACTGTGGGTTTGCGAGAAGAGAAGAGTCGGAAAGACAGACAAGATCGTGTTTGATAAGGAAATTCAAAGCAACCTGTCCTGCGAGCTGGCTTGCAAACAGCCAGTTTTGAGGGCACTACTGGTTGTAAGTATTCCCGAGGATTAGAGGGCTTTTGTTGTTGCTTTGTCAACTTCAATCCTGCAATACTTTTATAACCGCGTTCTCTAGTATGCAGACCTGACTGCTCTGCAGCCTGCATTCCTAAAAGCCTGCCGCTGCGTCGGGCAAACCTCGCTCCTCTCACCCAGCACCAGACGCACAAACGTGGCCACTGTGCACATGCACACAAAGGCAGCCCTTGGGGTGCAGGTTTGGGCCTGGGTCAAAGTCTGCTGAAGACACCTGCATGAAGAAGGGACCTGAGAACTAAACCCTCCTCGCCGGGAAAGTCCTGAATTCCAGACAACTTCGCAAAATCTATACCTAGTTTTCTGTCCTTGGTTTTGAAGGATCACTTCCCCACCACCTATTTCCAAGGCCTCCTAAAAGCAGTGATTTTTTTTTAAAAAGCTTTCCACACATGGTGGCTCTTCATCATTTTTATAGGGCAGGCTCTCATTTATTTAGGCAAACAGAACATCCAATAATTCCGCCTTCTCTGTGAACATATAGGAGACAGAGTATGATGTTCAATTTTGAAATATCACCCTAAGGGAGATTTAGCTGGGAATGAATAGTCTAGAGGAAGTAACCGTGGGCTGCTTACTGCCATGACAACAGCCTGGCTCCAAAGCCAGCCGTCAATTATGGCCAGCACCATGAAAGACAGTTCGTACCCACTTATCTTGGGACTCCGTGCTAGGGGAACCACGAAATAAAGAATGAAGCAGAGGGGTTTCCAGGTCAACTGGGAGGGCTCCCAACAGGACATTTTGGGGACCACAGTGATATCCATCCAAACACTGCCAGGCTGCTCTAGCCACCTGTGGGAGGACATCTATGCCCCTCTTGGAGAAACTGATCTTTTCCCAACTCAGCTGAGGAGACCGAGACCGTGCGAGCAAAACCCCAAACCACAGATGAGCAGCCTGGGCTACACACCTGACCTGAGTGGGCGCATCTACAGGCTGGGCAGAGACTCACGACTTCTGTGTCCAGGCTGGAGTCAGAGTCTCTGTCTAGAAAGTCTGGACCGAGAAACACAGTGACACTTGGTGGTGGGCATCAAAGCTGAACAGCCAGATCTGGGGCAGAAGTAACCAGCCCTGAAAGCCCAAGCCTCATACAGACCAGAGATACGGCGCAAAAGAAACAAAGTCTAGGCAGATGAGGCTGAGAGTGTGGGAAGAGGGAAGGCACGTTACGGGTGGACGTTGTGAGTAAAGAGGGGTCTCCAGTCCCGATGGCCCAGCTCCCCGTTCCAGCCCCGGTGAGGCACCTCTGGACTCTATTCCCTATTCGTGGATTCAGTGAGATTGCTTATTATTGCCCTATAATTAAACCCCTGATTTATTTGAGCGAACTTGAGAGGAATTCTGTTCTTTTCAACTAGACGGGCCTAGCTGAAGCCTGGTTTTGTAAGAAACATTCTCTATGCTGTTGCAGGGCAGAAGATTCCATACACCCTATATGCAGCTCTCACACTCACTCCCCCACCAAGAAAACAGAGGACCACACTTTGCTACATTTTCATTGCCTCAAAGCCTAATAACTAACAAACAGACCCTTAAGTGAGGACTCTCATTTTTCCAGGTTTACCACCTCAGTGAATGGGAAGTCCAGACAATGCACCAAAAATAAAATTTGGGGTGAGGATCTGGGTAGCTTTTATGTGAGGTGTCAAAAAATCAACCTAATTCAGTTTTCCATGTGATCATAAAGCAGAAAACTTGCCTACAGGTTGATTTATTTTGGTTGCTAAACAAGTCGAATAGTTTTGGCTGTCCCTTAATACTGTCATTTACTCAGCATTTGATTAATATGCAGACCATAAAAACAGATTGAATCCTAAAACGTCAAAACCTTGTCACATGTGGGCATGGCTCAGCCTGGGGAGAATTTATAACAGTGGTGTTACAATCAGTGACAAAGATTGAAGCACACTTCATGTAACAATAGTTGCTTAACTGCCAAAATGTTCTCAAATTGAAGATGAGTTATGGAGTGTTTTCCAATTTCTGTTTTATTTTATACATGGGTTTTGCCTGTAATCAATGGTACTTGGTTAAGGAGTCCTGCGGTTGATTTCTGTATTGCCCATGATGGGGGCTGATCAGACAGAAATGTGAGATATGGACAGTCGGTGGTGACGAATTTGCTCTGCCCCACCGCCAAGAGCCACCCTGCCTCTCTGTCTGCGCAGCACAGCTCTCTGATGTGGACAGGATGTTATTAACATTCAGCACAATGGACAGCGACGACAGGCGGCCTCTGAAGATTCCTCACTTAGGACTGCACACTGGCTCTTCCTCCGGCTTAAAGCTTGTGCTGTCTTGTTTCTCCCAAGCTTAATTCGACCAAAAGAAGAACACACTGGGTGCAACTGAGTTTTTTTAATGTGATGATCTCATTCAGTTCAGCCCCGTTCCCTAAAGCAGGAACTGTGAATACTCTACCTAAGAAGGCTTCCTTAATTTCAGTCTTGTCAGTTCGCCGGATAATTTTCACCACACAAATAACAGCCAGGGGTGTGAGGAAAGAAATTGCCTGGAAGAAATAACAAACAATCCCTTATGAGGACATTGGTTTGCTGGCAGAAGGGCTGATTGATAATTAGTTGCAGTTAGCTTCATTTAGACTCACTAGCTGCTGTGCTCTTACGGAACTCCTGACCTCAAAAGGAAAAAGGATGAATAATCCTATCCATGCTCAGAGACTACAAAGACTTCATAAATTGAAGGTCTGATTGTAGGTTATAACTGATTTGTAATTGCTGGGAGCCATGTGTAAAGTGGTGGCTTTTTAAATGGAGAAGAATAGTCTATAATTAGGATGAATCATCTTTGCGAGGAACTCCCCTCACCCTCTCCTCTGCGAAAGGGTGAAAGAACCTTTGGCCTCCCGTTCCCATCTCTCTGGCAACACGCATGCATGCGGGACTTACTTAAAGTCAGTCAGTTCATTGCCTTTTGGTGTCCTTTTGTCGAATATGTATTTCTTCGGCAAAGCAGAGGTTAGTTCTTGTGCATAAAGTCTCTTCCCCTCCCCTAGCCCCTTTCCTCCGCACAGAGACTCAACACTCACTCATGGAATGAATTAAGCTGGTGGGATTTAGATGCAACCAACACTCCTTACAAAACCCACTAAGAGGCAGGAACCGTGCGAGGAACCACCAAGTCCAGGAGCCTCTCAAACCCTCACGATGGCTCTGTGACTGTCTCCTCCAGGCTCAAGGACTAACTGATGTGCCCAGAGATACACACAAGTTTTTGGAGATTAGGTTTTCTGCCTCCCATAGTGAGTCTTTTTTCCAGATTTCCATAATTAGTAAGCTGT
This sequence comes from Indri indri, assembly GCA_004363605.1. Classification (NCBI taxonomy): domain Eukaryota; kingdom Metazoa; phylum Chordata; class Mammalia; order Primates; family Indriidae; genus Indri; species Indri indri. The sequence goes on from RJWJ010008955.1 coordinate 42,898, forward strand.
TTTTAAACATTCCAGCAACCAAGAAAAAGGTATTTATGTTACTTCCTTATGATGATAACTTCTCAGGATATCAGTATGGGAAGAAACTGAGAATCTCACGAACCCACACTGGCCCAGCAGTCAGTGGTGGGAGGGGTTGGGAGTGGTAACTATTATCCAAATACTGTTGACGCTTCTGGAAATCCTCATCTCTGTTCTAATGAAATGCCACTTCCCAGAGAGCAGCTTCCTGATGGGACTAAGACATGAATGAAAGATGCTTTTCTTGTATAGGAACAGAATTCAACCAAATGAACAAAAGCTTCTGAAATAATTTTATATGCTCTACACACTTACTACAACCAGACTGCCGGAGCTCGAATCATCTCGGGGGACTCCTCTTTGGAAACTGTCTTCAGAGACAGTTTATGAGACACACAAAAGAACCCCGTCTCCTTACTTGCCACTGCGTCTTTCTGACCACAAAGCGTAGTGACCAGTCTGATGAGCCTCCTTATCAGCGGTGGCCCTGAATGACTTGGACTGTTCAGAAGTCAAATATGCGAGTCTCATCACCATGGAGGGTGTTCAGAGGCAAATGCCACAGGTGCTACAGGCAGATGCAGGAGAGAATTTCCCCAGGGGCTACCCGGAAAGGCAACACTCGCTGCTGAGTTAGAAGTTCCAATAAATCCGTGAAAGTTTCCACAACTTCCCAGGTGGCTCTCATACCTAAATCACGGTGGGGCTTGTTAAAATGCTGATTCCCTCAAATATACTTCTATGGCAGGTCTGGGAATCTGTGTTTTTTAACAGCATCTCACTGGCACTGGGGATGAGCATCACTGCTTCAGAGATTTGACTCACACGTTCAAGACTTACAGAGCAACAACCAAAGCACAACTGCTCACTTAAGTCCACCGTTAAGGTCAAGGCCAAAGAAGTCCTTGTTTCCCTAAATCCAAACATGAAGCCTACCAGCCTCGCTCCCTCTTTTCTGCTTCTTTAAGCACCACGTACAAACCAGGCCACAGGCTCCCAAATAGAGGAAAGCGACTCACCCGCATAGTGAACAACCTTGTGTTACGACCCTACCAAGTCAACCCTTACATAGGAGAACAACATAGAACTAGAGAAACCATCATAAGACAATCACAGTTGATTTAATATAAGGTTAGACAGAAATAAAACCCCAGAAAAAATATGAGGTGGGAACACTTTCCTGATGAGGCTGCCAAAGGAAATCTCAGAGCAAAAAAGGCACTGACCCAACAGGAGGTGGGGCTGCCAGGTGGGAGCCTCTGGCAAGGTGTGGGAGCCCAGCAGGTCGCCTGGCAGCCTGGGGTCTCCGTGAGCGCCACTCCCTGCCTTGGCTCACCTGCTCCTATTGAATCCTCACTCCCACTCCCCCAACAAGACAACACTTAATTTAACCCTTCTTACAACTTTCCCAGGTAGGTGCGTATTGGTTTCTTTTCTAGACCCACTGATCAATTGCTTTTTGAGCTAATGCTGAAAACCTGGGAGGGCTCACAGTGCCCCACCTCAAGAGCTTCTCAGGCAAGGGAATGCAGCCTTCAAAGCGCCTCAGCTCCCACCCCAGCGCGGCTGTAACAGTCACGCGTGTGTGAGTGTCTGATTGTATGCTTGCGTCATGCAACTTTCTCTCCCCGCCACCCACATCTCAACAGCATCTGGGCCTTGGTATCATTTGTTGTTGCTGGAAACATATCTACCATACCTTTGGGCATCAGAGTCCTCAAATAAGGACAGATAAAGACATGTTACACTTATCATCCACCCATTGTTGGATGAGTATTTTTTAACTAAAAGCTGGAATTAAGAGATGAATCCCAGAAGCCAACACACGAGGAAAACAACTTCCTCCTGGGGCAAAAGCACCTCTGAAGTGAGTGAGAGAGGAACGAAGAGAGAAGAAGCACCCCACTGTCACTCAGCAAAGCAGACTGAGTCAGAGCCAGGGCATATGCCTCCGCTCCTCGGACGGGCCAGGGGAGGACATGAAGATGGACAGAGGACCTGGAGGTGGGGTGGTCGCTTCTACCGCCACACAGGCGCGGAGATGGAAGACAGAGACGGGCAGGCAGAATTTCCCCTGCTATTGTTTTCCCCTCTGCTAATGTTTCCATGGCGAAAAAAGTTTGAAAGTCCTGGGATGAACCCATGTAGGAAGACAGTGAGTGGCCGTGCTTATTAAATGGGACCAGAGAGAAAACAATGAATCCCAGCCAGACACTGCTGCAGGATTCAGGGAACACAGTGAACCCTCTCTGGGCTTGAGTTTTGCTCCCTTGGTATAAGTACAGAGCTGCCGAATGCATGCACCTAGGTTAGGGTATCAAAGGCTAACTGTGCTGAGACCTGACTATGGACCATGGTCTGTTCTGGGCACCTCACGCAAATCAACTCCTTCAATCCTCACAGCAACCCTAGGTGAAATAGGCTCCTTACTTAATGGAGCTAAAGGACAGGAAACTAAAGCACAGAGAAGTTAAGCAACCTGCTGTAAGTCACACAGTTAGTAAGTGGTCAAGTGAGGATTTGTACCCAAGCTGTTTAAATTAACCACAGTTTTAACCTGCACTTTTAACCACAATGTTGGGGGAAGTTCTCACCTTAGAAAGTAAATATTACATAAAAAATGCTATATGCCTGTTCTCTTGAGTTGGAGGGAAAAGGTAAGGAGGCTGGTTTCCAGGACGTGGATAAGTCATAGAAATGTTAGTGACACCTATGGCTTAAACACCTATTGCATATTTAGGACTTTCTAATCCCTAATCTTTTTCTAAGCTTCTAATTACTTTGTTGGGGGAAATACTATCCCCATTGTACAGATAACAAAACTGAAGCTCAGAAAGAGAGAAGTGAACACACAAAGGTACACAGCCAGTGGAACTGGCACTCCCCTGGACTGGGCTGCCATGCTCCTGGCTGGGAGTCCTGACAGATGGAGAAACTGAGGCTGGGACAGATTTATGTATTGAACATTTTTTAAATGGCTAATTGCACTACACGGCACCCACATAGTGAGATGATGTGTATATCATTGAGCAGGGTCTGGTACACGGCTGGTTTTGCATGCTGCTCACTCCACAGGCTGGCAAGCCGGAGGTCTGTAAAGAATATGTGTGGAATAGACTCTGAGTAAGGAGAGCTGGTTTCAAGCCCCAGCTGTGACATTATCCACTCTGTGTCCTCGAGCAAGTCACTTAACCTCTTCACCTTTGAGTCTCAGTTTCCTCATCTATACAATGGTTATAATAATAATATTATCCACGGCAAAGTATTATTGCTAGGATTTAAATTCACTAATGGTTATTAAATGCTCCACACTAAGTGAGGTGCCTTAAGCCTGTCACCCCATTTGATGCTCTCAACACCCTGCAAGGGATGTGTCCTTAAAGCCCACCTTTTACAGATATAGAAAGCAAGGTCCTGAGAGGGGAGGTTACCTTCCAAATCTACACAGCTAGTAAGTGGCCAGGCTGGGAAGTGATGTGAGGTGGCCCACTCTGGAGCCCACACCGACTGCCCACCAATGGCGTGCAACAGAGAGCTAGCGTCCAGCAAATGCTGGGTGTTGGCCAGTATTGATTATTTTCGGGAAAAGACTGTTAACAAAAGACCCAAACTATACCAATAAAGGGGCATCAGGATCCTGTCACCAGCCAGATGGGATTAAAGCATTTTCAGTTCAAGCCCACCTGTGCCCTTAGACCTGAGAATTGAGCACAGGAAGTGCAGGAAGGAGGCTGGGACAGGAACGAGGCTAATTCTCCCAGGCACCCTGATCTTACCCTAAGTGACCAACTAGGGCCCTACCTTGTGCCTCCACCAATGCCACCAACACAGCAGGGACTGTCACCCCCTAGCCACTGTTGCACCAGAAAGTGGGTCATCCCTGGTGCTGATGTGAGGCACTGAGCTGCCTGGCACGTGTCTGGAAGACAACAAAATGTGAAGCAGATCCGACAGGGGAAGGGCGTGAGGATGCCAAGGACTTGTAACAACCAGGAGGGATGGAAGCCAGAGCAGCCCCGATGTCAGGAAGTTAGTCAGAGAAGAGCCTGTCACTGGGGTTCGTTCACATCAGTCAAAACAATGGGCCCAAAGTGCCTTAATTTCCGGCATTTGGCAGAGAGGTGTGCCGCAATGTGATTACAGAGACAACTTTGGGATAGGCAGACACCTGGAAAAGGCCTTGCCGTGGGTAAACAATTACATCCCGTCACAAAGGAAAGAACTGTCTAGGACTTTTAAAAAGAGCCAAAAAATTAAACTGCCTGTCAAGAGCCAGCTTTGTCTCCTTCCTTCCTCCACGCCCCCCCAAAAAATGACTTTATTTCTGTCTTCCTTACAAGCATCCTAGTCCAGAATAGAAAATGTGGCTGTCAGATCTCTCTCTCTCTGAGAATAGATCTTCTAGACATATCATGGCTGAAGCAAAAGGAGACAAGGGAAAGGGTCGGTCTCGGGTGGATTTCTTTTAAAAGCCAAGGAAAAGGCCGGGCGCGGTGGCTCACGCCTATAATCCTAGCACTCTGGGAGGCCAAGGCAGGCAGATTTTTTGAGCTCAGGAGTTCAAGACCAGCTTGAGCAAGAACGAGGCCCCCGTCTCTACTAAAAATAGAAAGAAATTAGCTGGACAACTAAAAATATATAGAAAAAAAAATTAGCCGGGCATGGTGGTGCATGCCTGTAGTCCCAGCTACTTGGGAGGCTGAGGCAGTAAGATCATTTGAGCCCAGGAGTTTGAGGTTGCTGTGAGCTAGGCTGATGCCACGGCACCCTAGCGCGGGCAACAGAGTGAGACTCTGTCTCAAAAAATAAAAAAAATAAAAGCCAAGGAAAGAATCTGTGGAACACCTGTCCCTTCTTCAGCTCCCTGCTTGAGTCTTACCTCTTCTTCAAAGGCTCCCCAGCGATGCTGAACTGCCCAGTCTGTGTTCGTGTCTGCGCCCCCAGCCAGACTAGAAACCTTCCCTTATTCAGTGCTGGCACCCCACCAGGCGCCTGGCACCTGGCACCATGCTTTGCCATGGCAGGTGCTTCCTGACTGTTGCATTAGGTCGTAATTAACTAACCGGAAGCTGTGCTCTGTCTGGCTCTGTCCCTGCCTCCTTCTGCCCCTTCACCCCTCAGATGCACCAAAGTCCTATTCACTGGGTCTACACAGCCCTTGCTCTCCGTGTCTGTCCCTTTACACACCTCTTCACCTCGTGGAGGCCCCAAGAAGGCATCGCTGCAGCACAGCTCCCAGTGGGGCGGGGGGCGGGGTGTCTGCATTTACCACCAGCAGTCCGATCCTGGCCCAGCCACTGATGGTCGTGTGACCAATCTCATTAGTTTCATTTTCTCCACTGAAATGATGAAGTTAACAAAAGTGCTGACCTCAAAGGTTTCTGAGAAGGATTAACTGAGACGTTGCTTATGAAGTGTCACAGTCCCTGTACCAAAGAAATGTTGGCTGTTGTAGTTCATGATGATGGTGATGGTGATGGCGATGAAGCTCCCTAGAAGTTGATCTGAGCCCCTCCTCTGGCCCCTTCCAGTTCAACTCTGTATTAGAGTACCATCTCCCCCAGGATCCTGCAGGGTCCCTGAGGCTACAGCCCAAGCCTGATTTGACTCCCCACCATCTACAGCCTTCACGGTTTTCCTAACCTAACCACACAGGCTCCTTGGAAATATACCCTGAATGTACAAGGTGACAACTATGATAGCAAACAACAAAAAGTGTCCTAAAAAAGCAATAAGCAATACTGATTGAGTTGCCCTACACCAAAAAGCAGGTTTTCAAAGATACTCTGATAAGCCCCACGCGCTGAGCAAGGAGCCATGACCTCTTTTGAAAAAGGAAGCAGCTTCCCTAAAGGCAGCTGACTACCTGGGAATTTCCAGGAAATGTTAAGTCAAGCTTCAGTGCATCTGAGAAGAAGTCTCAGCCAGCCTTTCCAGTCAACAGGAACTCTTGGAATCAAACAGTCCCAATCACACCTAACTTTCATGTTCACAGACATGGTCACTTGAGCTTATGGTGTCACAGAGAAAATGCAAGTTAGGCTGCTTCCTGGTGGCATTATTACCATTTACTCTGCACTCACCTCAACCCCCTAATCATTATTCTGTTAATTTTCTTGTTACATTTGACCAACTGGTTCCTGTAACACGCCCACACACACAGGACTCTAGAGCACTAATTACCCAATAAAGAAACATCTGGGTCAACACCAGCTGCCTGCAAAAATCACCTTGGCTAGGAAGTTAGCTCGCCCTTAGATTAAAACATTACAACCCAAAATAAAAGAGACCCCAGGATTTCGTTTTCATATTAAATAATGAAATTTGAGCTTTCAAAGGAGATCAAGGCATTTTAAATATCAGAGAAAATATATGTTCTAGGAAACACTCTTCTACTAACATCTGGAGGTTTTAAAGGATCAAAAGCAGACAAATGATACATTAAACTCTTAAAACTCAGAAAAACAAATCCAATTTACGTGATGACAAAGTATTTTTCATCTTTGTGTTGCAGGTATTATAAATGCATCTACTGCCTTTCATGTGTTATTATGGAATGGCTCTAAATCTTGTGACCAAATGAATGAAATTCATCAAATACTATTAGCGAAATAAAAGGCTGAACTTACTTCATTAGGAGATCAGAGGGTATGAATCAGTATGTGTGGCTGAATATGCTTCTGTTCTCAGAGAAGCACAGCACCGAATAACTCCCCCACTGCCTCACCCCTACCTCCGCAAACATGCAAATTGCTCCATCCTATTTGTGTCTGCAGCCGGCATTTGCATCTAGACTTCAAAACAATCCATTGTTCATAAATCTAGGACACAGCCACCAATTTCTCACAATATTCCATATGAACATTCATCTCCAAATTGTGTCTTACAGCACATTAATTATAAAACCTCATGAAAAGGGGGTGTAAGGGATAAATAGAAACTCTCCCCCATTAAAGCTATTAAAGCCATTGAGTAAACTCATTAGGCACATACTGATTTCTTTATTTCTAGTATTTATAGAAGATATGAGTTATAGCAGAAATGGAAAAAGTCTGATTTTAATTCTCAGATGCTAGTAATGCCCTACTCATAACCACCATAATTTTTTAATGCCCCTGAGATTTACAAAAATCTAGTTTATTTTCTGGCAGAAAAATAATTATTAAAAAGCAATTATAACAATACTTTTTAATGCTCATGTGATGTTATGGGCATTTCAAAGAGTGTGCAGACACAAAGATCTTTCTAATCATCACTAATTAACAAAATTTCATCTATAAAATCAGAGAGATTCTTTTCAAAATGCAAAAATGTTCCTTGTGTGCTCTATGAAAGCTCTGGAACAGTTCCCAGAGAGGCATAAGACACAATGGTGGGTCAACAGGAATGACCTTCAAGATATGCTATGAGGCTGCCCATCCAAAAGTTACATTATTATTCCATAACAAAGGGAAGCTTAGATATTCCCTCTGCTCTAGAAAGGTCTGATGGCAATTCTCCAGTTCTCCAGGGGTTAATTAGCATCAGCAAGGAATCCCAGACACTCTGCCCCCAACCCGCAAGGCAGCCTCTTGGCTGAGAGCTGAGCTCCAGAGCCGGCTGCTTGGATCTGGCACTGCTGGTCACTAGCTGTGTGACTTCGGGCAAGTTCCCTCGTTTCTCTTAGAGGAGTGCAGTTCTGCACCTGCAAACTGTGTACAATAATGACATCTTCCTCACTGGGATGCTGGGTGGAACTAAATAAGATAATCTTACCCTAAGCTCTCAGCAGCATGTCTGGCACACAGGACGTGCAGTGTGCAAGGCGGCAATTGCCCTGTGGCAGGGGGAAAAGGTAAAAATAATCCCAGTATCTCCACCAACTATTTGGGTGCTTGCCCATTTATTCTAGAAGGAGAGAAACACAAAACATTCTCTGGCAGTTGAAGCACAGGGTGGTCTTATCAGTGGTCAATTGACCAGCTAAAACCAGAAAAGTGGTTAATAGAGCTATCTGTGATGTCTTAGTTTGGCAAAATCAAGGCTTATCCTAAAAAGAGAAGAGAAAGACAATTCTTGTCACTGGCTTCTAGTCTTCCTTTACTGTAAATATTCGGAAACAATTCAGCATAGTCCAGATAAGTCCCTTCTCGTTCCAGAGTGTTGGGCAATTACCACTTCTCACACGATCAAGCAGCTCCCACCACGACACGGCGTTGAATTTTAATTTGATGGGCGGCTCACCTTCTCCTCGCAGGCTGCCACCATCATTAGCAGGGGTTAGAAAAGCAAAGACGAAAACCCATTTGGTTCAGGCTCAGGAGGGCGATCAAGTCAGCCATGAAATCACGGTACTTACAAACATGAGGCGGGTGGGTATGTTGTCTGATTGCACCAAAGGATTTTTATACAGCCAGATCTCTTCCGGCTGGATGACTCTCTGGAATGGATCCAAAAACTCTGTAAAACTGAAGCACAAAACAAAGAAAAGTTCGTGAAGGCCAAGCTTCCTGCTGCTTCTGCTCCTGGCAGTTCCCAAGGAGGCCCACTCTGGCACCCCCCAGAACCCCTGCGGGGGGGAGTCTGGCCTTCTGGGGAAGGGTGAACTAGACCGCCCAGCTGATGGTTCCTGGCCAGTTCAAACTGGGGAAAGCAGAAAGAATTACATGGGAGTCAATCGGTCACTATTTGCCGGAGGGCTGAATGGACCACACACGCAGTGCCAGCACCACAGAACCCAGCCAACTCTTCACCAACCCCGAACCCGGGACAC
>RJWJ010008956.1:0-51698 GCA_004363605.1 Indri indri
ACACATAAGTGTACATATAAGAATAACATCTATTGGATGTCGGGTAGGGAGGGAGGGGGAAGGGGGAGGGGCGAGGGGGAGGAGGGGACGGATATATGCATACACAAAGGGTGCAATGCGCACCCTCCGAGAGATGGACACGCTTGGGACTGGGACTTGGGGGGAAGGGGGGGCAAGGGCAACATATGTAACCTAAACACCTGTACCCCTATAAACAACAAACAATAAAAAAAAATAAAAATAAAAATATTTTTTGGATAGGGTAGAATGGCTATTTTCAAATCACATGAAATTTTAATAAAATTTTGGGACTAATAAAGATTTATTGTTATTCCACCAACTAGTCTTTGGATTTTTAATTTTTTAGAGTTTTTTTTTCATTTTTTATTTCAATAACTTTAGGGGGTACAAGTGGTTTTTTGATATATGGATGCATAGTGGTGAAGTCGAGCCTTTTAATGTACACATCACCTGAATAATATACATTGTACTCAATAGGTAATCATTGACCCCTCACCTCCCTGTCATTCTCCCACCTTCTGAATCTCCAAATCCATCATATCACTCTGTCTGACCATGTATACCCATAATTTAGCTCCCACTTATAAGTGAGTAGATATGGTATTGTTTTTCCATTATTAAAATGTTTCACTTAGGATTATAGCTTCCAGTTCTACCCAAGTGGAATGCCAAAGACATTATTTCATTCTTTTTAAGGACCGAGTAGTACTCCATGGTATGTGTACACAACATTTTCTTTATCCACTCATCAGTTGATGGGCACTTAGGTTGATTCCGTATCTTCATGATTGTGAACTGTTCTGTGATAAACATATGAGTGCATATGTCTTTTTGATAAAATGACTTCTTTTCCTTTGGGTAGATACCCAGTAGTGGCATGGCTGGATCAAATAGCAGATCTGCTTTTAGTTCTTTGAGGACTGTCCATACTGATTACCATAGAGGTTGTATTAGTTAACATTCCCACCAACAGTGTGTGAGTTCCCTTTTCACTGCAACCATGCCAATACTTATTATTTTTTTACTTTTCTAATAATGGTGGCTCTGAAAGGGGTAAGGTGATGCTTCATGGTTTTAATTTTCATTTTTCTGGTGATTTGTGATGTTGAGCATTTTTTCGTACATTTGTTTAACCATTTGTGTATCTTCTTTTGAAATACGTCAGTTCATGTCTTTTTAATTGAGTTATTAATATTTTTCTTGCTCAATTCTTTCAGTTTCTTACAAATTCTGGATATTAGTTCTGTGTCAGATGTATAGTTCGTGAATATTTTCTCCCATTCTGAGGGGTATCTATATACTTTGCTGGTTATTTCTTTTGCTTTTCAGAAGCTGTTTAGTTTAATTAAGTATCTTTTTTTGTTTTTGTTTTTGTTGTATTTGCTTTTGGGGTCTTAGTCATAAATTCTTTGCCTAGGCCAATGTCCAGAAGATTTTTCCTAAGTTTTCTTCTAGAAATTTTATGATTTCAGGTCTTATATTTAAGTCTTTAGTCCATCTAAATTTAATTTTTGTGTATGGTGAGAGGTAGGGATCCAGTTTCATTCTCTCTGCCTACTGTTGCTCCCTGTCCCCTCTATCCTTCCCAGACATTTTCTCCAATAAATCTTCTGCACTTCTAATTATGCCTTGATGTCTGCTTCGCACGGGACCAGAAAAGACACATAATGTAGTACAAGGCACTCTTCCACAAAATGTTTATAACCGAAATCCAGCCAAGCCTGTAGATTGAACTATCAGTTTATAGAAAATACAAGATATTAATATATGGAATAAGGTAAATGATAACAATAGTAAAGAATCACACAAATTCAGAAAGTGGTACACTTTTTCCAAAGTCATTAAAAGAAAAGTAGAGACTATTCCAGATTTAGTCTTGAGAGACATAATAACTAACTAAATGAAATTCATGGTCCTTAGCATATGTTTCAACAAACCAGTTGTAAAACCAGCTATAAAAAAATTTTCAGTCAAATTTAAATATGCACTGGATATTAGAAGATATTAAGCAACTATTATTCCTTTTGCTAGCTATCTTAATAGTATTGTGGAAGATAAAAAACGTTACTTTTTAGAGATTGATACAAATAAATTAAGGTATAAAATGTCCAAATGTCTATTATTTTCTTTACAATACTTCATTATATAAAAATATGTGAAACGAATAAACAAAAAATCCCTAAAGATATTATCCCCCAAGTAGAAAGCAAATTAATGATGCTTGCTTATACCACTATTATTTACCCTTATTTTTGATGTTGTAGTCAATAAAATAACATTAACAATGATAAGAGCAACAATAAACTCTTTACAGTGCTTACTATGTTATGGGCACTGGTCTAAGCATTTTGCATAAGTGATCATTTGATCATCAAAATGACCTTATGAGATAGGTAACTGTATCTCACTTTTTCAGAAAGCTGAGGTTAAGGAGATATAAAGTAACACAACAGGTAAGTGGTGAAGCCACATTCAAACACATGAGGTCTATCTCCAATAAATAAATAAGTAAACAAACAAATACACGCAATAATAATGTGTAATTATATACAAGGTATGTAATTATTTGTCAATTATATTTTTATATACTTGAAAAATCTAAGAAAATTCATGCTATATATTTTTAAAGCTAACTAGACATTCAGTATGGGAAAAAGAGGGCACATTTATGACTGTGAACAACAAAATGCATTTTAAAATTGTCTAAGTTAAAATTTATATTTCCTGTCAGTGGAATTATAATTTTTAATCTGTTCTAATCAAAATACCATTTAAAAATAATCTGGCAAAATGATTCAAAGATATACCTGGAACAATAGGTGATAATAACTAAACTACTTTTGATAAAGAAGAATGAGGAAGACTGGTCTTAACATATCGATGGCATTATAAAGACGGAAGGAATAAAACAGTTTGGTATAGACACAGAGCATTAGCTGAAAGGAACATGGTACAGAATCTGGATTTAGATCCAGGAAGATATAAGTTAGTATATGATAGGGTAGCATTTAAAATAAACAGACAAAATATCAATTATTAATAATTGTGATTGCTGGTTAACCATTTTGAAAGAATAATTTTTTAACTCACTCAAATAAATGCAAGGATGTATCAAACATTTTAATTTATAACCTTAAACCAAAGATGAAGTATAAATAAATGTTGGTGACTTAACCACTAATTATCTTTAGGTAGAGAGGTTGTTTCCAAGCATACAATGAAAATCAAGAAGCATAAAAAGGGTTAATGGAGTAAAATATAAAATATAATATTAATTTAAAAACAGAGCAGAATTAATCAAGATACAAATAACTAAATGGGAGAGGATTTGGAATACCAGTAACAAAGGGTTAATATCCCCAATGCATAAAAAAATACTCTACTAAAATATAATTATCCTCACAGAAAATTACAAATATATGTTAAAAAAGAAAAATATGGATGGACAATAAATGTGAAAATAGTTTAAAGTTGCAAGGTAATTAAAGATAATTCTTTTATCAAATAATTGTTGGGCACCTTATCGTATAACATGCTGTTTCCTCTATCTGGGATGCTCTCTCCCTAGATCTTCACTTGGCTAGCTCATTCTCAAGATTAAATATCATCATCTCATTGAAGCATTCCCTGTTCAAAAGTCCACTTTAAATATTGCCCCAAACAACATCTTACTTAGTTTTCATTATAGCAATCATTACCATCTGAGCTTATATAACTCATTTAGTTGTTTATTATTTGCACTCTGAAGTTTCCCAAAAGTAAGTATATATCCTCAATGCTTAAACTAGAATGTGTTCTCATAATGGGTAAACAGTAAATACATGAAAAATTGCCAAATTAATAACGGCCATTCAAGATTCATTCCAGCGTCACAATTTGGTTGTGATAGTATTAATAAGTAGAAATAGGGAAGCTAGGGAAGGTAAGCTGGGCTAAGATTTGCCCAAATGTCTATTGTTATATGCACGTTACTAAAGTACCCACAAAACCAAGAGCATTGGGAATCTTTCGGTAGAAGAAGCTGTTTTCCCAAAATGAGGAAAAAATTAAAGAAATGTGTATATTTTCAGATGATATATATCATTTTTGTTATATATTAGCCACTCCCTTGTGTCTAATTTAGCCCAATATTCATTATCTAAGCAACAATTCCAAATTCCAATTGGTGGGTAACTTTTAGCAATATCTACAAAGTCAGACCTACTTGACATGGTTGTATATGAGATCATGTGGCAGCAGTTTGCAATTTAAATAAAAAAAAATGTCTTAGTGATAAATAGACACCTAGAGCTTTTGTCTGATGGAACTAGAATAAAATATGAAAATTTTCTACAGAAACCTCAGGGGAACGAAGGTGGGGTCGGTGATCTCACTGTGTTAGCAAATGGAAATGCACTGGAGTGATGACTAATGTTATTTTCTGTGTTCCCAGGAGATAACACAATTGCATTCCAGTGGCTTTTAATGAGTTTTCACTTGAGGTACACTGGGTACATTTGCATGTCAACTAACAGAGACCAAAAATATATTTCATGTCATCACTGTAGGAGGAGAAATCGTTTCTGTGCTGTATAAAGTAGAAGGAAAGTAGGTTCATGACTGCTTTCTGCATTCAAGAGAAATAATTGAGTTCACTTAGCCTGTTCTTAACACAATCTGAGAAGGAAGAACTGAGTCCAGTGGCTCCCATTTTATAACAGTTTATTTATTTTTTCCTAGGCTGACCTGAAGCTAAGAATATGATGGTAGGAATATACTTCATAAAATTATGACAGGAAAAAAATGGCAAACAATTTGGATTTATTGTCCTGCCTTGATATTTATTTAAACAGATGAAAATTTACAAGTTTTGTTTCAAATCATGGATTTGAAAGTCACCACGTACATTTCCTTTTGAACATCTTTTCAGAGTTTAATTTGTGATTAACAGAATTCTTGCCCTCAGCTATAAAAGCTTAAAAGGAAGAGAACTATGGTTGTGTTAGAAGTAAAGACTTAAGAAGTTATAACTGCAAAGTCAATAAGGAAAACTAAAAGATTTATATGACATTCTGTTAGTCTTTGCAATAGCTTCAGAAATGAAAGTCCAAAAACTACTTTTGGAATACTAATCTCTGTAAACTTTCTAAATAAAAAGCACAAGGTCATCATGATCTTAATATAAACATGATATTTATTAATCCCCTCTGTCGTGACATAGAATTCAGAATAAGATGGGCTCTTGCATTTAATTTAAGAGGATTTACTTATTCAAACATCACAAGTCTTTTTCTTCCACCTGTTCCGTGATCTTAAAGTAAGTATCCCAAGGTCACTGCTAAAGTGAGACTCTGGCATACTGTGAGAACATAGCTACATCATGTTTGGGTCTCTTCAAACATTAGACATGTCCAATAATGTATTTCAGCAATACAGTCAATTGATGCCAGACTTACACATTTAGCCCAAAGAAGTCCTTGGCTGAGATAATGGAAGTACTTCTGAAAAAATATTATGATGATTTATTACAAATAGAATTACATGTTATATGGTTCCAGGAGACTTCTCAATTTCAAGGAACTATCTTTCGTTAAAGTGAAGCATTACTTACTTGTTTGATTAGCTGTTTAATTTTGGTTTCATTAGGTTTTCCTAAAACAAGACTTCTATGGAATGTTACAAGTAGCCTTCCATTGTCTAACTTAAATTTCTCCTTGATGATTACGTTTAGCAATTATGTCAAAGCCCTGACTTAATTCCTTCAATGGCTGTGCCTCTGCCCCACCCCTGATCCCTGCATCGCCTTCACTTAGGAGACCTTTCCTGACCTGGTACCTGCACACCTTTATGGCTCATCTCTTGCCACTCTCTCCCTTGAAGTTGCACATACACCAGGCATATCAAGTGACTTCCCAGTCCTCAGGCACTCCCCACATGGTTTTTCATGTCTCTCTTCATTTGCATAAACTTCCTTTTCTGCTTAGAGGCTCAGCTCAGATGTTATCTCTTCAATGAAAACCTTTTTAACCAACTATACACCTGCACCTTGCACCGGGCAGTACTAGTTGTTCTTCCATCTGATGCCTCTAAATACTTTGGATGTGTCTCTAGTACTGCATTTCTCACATTGTACTTTTAAGTTGTTGACATATCTGCCTCTCCAACCATAATATATACACCTTAAATTTCAGGCAAAAATATATCTTAGCCACCTTTTTATTCCCTAATGTGGCTGGTACACAGCTGACACCTAGTAAGAGCCCACTGAGTGATAAACTGAATGAATGAATGCTGCTACATAACCAACTTTAATATTAAGAGTAGGTACTAGGGGTAAGGTCCAGTGAAAAATTGCCTCTGAAAATTTACAGATGTAAGGGATTTTCATTTATCTGATCGAGTCCAGAGGTAGGAGAGAAGAGGAGAGTGCCTTGGAAAAAAGGAAAGTATAGATTTATAAATCTGCCAATTACATGCTCCCTGACTCCAGAATAACTTCCTCATCATACAACCAAATCTACTTTAGAAAACTATAGTGTTGACACCTTAAACCAAAAATTTTCTGAACTCATCACCAAATTTCTAGCACCATGTCAAGTTTTTGTCTATGTTCAGTTGTTCAGTCCTATCTCATTCAGATACATATCATCTTCTGCGTATTCAGAGCACTTTGAGATAGATCTATCTTATTGCTCGCATTCGCCCATATATTAGAAAGAACTCTCTTCCCTGTTACCCCATGAAGCTGGGATCCTCTTGAATTGAATTCAACGTTCATTCTTCCATCTTCTTTACAGTGCCTAGGACAGGTATTACACAATGTAGGGACTTATCACATAAATGTTTAATTACAATGAATAGTGTCATTTGGTTAGTTTGTTAATTAACAATTTTGTTCAGCCCTTTTGTACTAAATTCCACCTGCTGTGTTCTCAAGCAGAAAAATGAGGGACTTCATGGATGAAGGTGAACTGTGACTATGGGGACTACAATGGAGGAACTGAATAATGTAGATTAGCAACAAAGAACTATCTCCTTTAAGAGCAAGTGTGTACAGATTACTAATGGTATACTGGATATTTGCATGTCACTCAGGGCTAAGTCAACCCATGCATCATATTCCTCTGGCCAGAGTGATTGATACGGGGGGTAGTACCTAATGTAAGTTGATAAAAATAAAATGAATCTTGGGATGTTAAGATGGGAATGCTTGGTTAAACACTTTTGTTCTTTGCCATTAGATAAAAATTTAGGAGTAAGTAGACATGGGAACTACTAGAAGCTAGCTTGTGACAACTTGATAATGGAATCAACAAAAAAGGAACAGGGAAAGTGGTGGGAGAGATCCTGAAGACATCATTTAATGGCCTTTATATAAGCACAACAGAAGCAAGATACGCTCTTTAATTTTTCAGTTACTTGAGCCAGTAAGTCCCAAGCTTTACTTGAATTCAAGACAAGATTTCAGTCACTTTCAGGAAAGTGTGCCCTAAAATGCAAATGAAGATAATAATAATACTAACTACTATTGATTTTCTGCATATGTAACACATAGTATGCTAAATACTTTGTTTTAATATCTCATTTAATACCAGTGACAACCCTATGAGTTGAGTTTTAGTCTTCCTGTTTTACAGATGAACAAATAATTTTATAAATCCTCTTTGTGCTCATAACAATAATAATGTCTATCTCTCATTGAGCCTGTAGAGTTTTCCAGGCATTATACTAGGATATATGTGTGTGTGTGTATGTATGATGATACAAAATTGCATCATCATATAATTTATTGAGGTAAGCATTATCATTAGCCTCAAGAGGAATGGAAACTTGGAGAGATTAAATGACTCGTCCAAGGTCACACATGTAGTAAGTAACAGATGGAAAATTTAAATAATGTCTGATTGACCTTTATTTGAAGCTATATTCATATACAGGAGAATTGGATTCCATCCCTGCATCTAACTCTTATTAATTTTGCAAGCCACTTCATTTCTTTGAGCCCTACTTTCTTCATAGTGAAATGAAGATAATAACCTAATACACTCTCTACTTTCCAGAGATGTTATGAGGCTCAAATGGGAAACCGGATATAAAAGTAAGGCATAATGCCCCATATAAATGTAATTTACTATACTTATTATAATTTTATGATAAAAATGGGTTCCACATTCAGATCATTAAGCATATCAAATCAAGAATTATCTCTTAATAATGACATTTATTATTGTTTGGACATCTTAACTATTCAGCTAGAAGTTCGATGTCAAAAACCAGAAATTCATAGGGTATACTTTTCCTCCTACAGTCATGCTGTTTAACAATAAGGGACTCCAATTCCATCACTTACACTTCAGTGATGCATATGCATTTAAGCTAGTGTTATTTATCACAGAAGGATGATATGCTATGTCTCTTATTGTCAATTATTTTCAATTTTTAGATTTTTATTGCACAATTTTGTTAGTTCATCCTAACCGTGATAGAATGTACCGGGGTTGAGAAACAAGACCACTGCTAAGAAAATCTCAAGGCTGAGTTCACTCAGTTATATCACTTAGGAGCTGTGATCTTGCCTGCGTTTATACTTTTAAATTTGACAATTAGTATAGTGCATATTGAAGATAACTTAGAGATATTGCTAGAGAAAAAAAATAAGTGCAATAGTCATGAGTATTGCCTGAAGAAATAGGAGCAACAGAAGAAATCCCAGGAGAGACAGATCCATTCAGCTCGGAGTCCTGTCTCCAATTGCAGTTCCAACAGGGCTAGAACTTGGACAATCTTTAGCTTTCATGAAAAGAGAGAATGCAGAATCCTGGGTAGAGTTAAGATGGGGCAAGAATCATATCGTGACAGGAATAGTGAGCTGGGCAACAGCCTCCCACTGAAGACAGATCACCTGGGTTAGCGGTTTTGTGGAGGGAGACAGGAAAGGAGATTACTCACTGCTTTGAGGATGGAGAGCAGGAGTGCTGAGGAAAAGGACATCATCATATATACCCCAGCTTGTCCATGCCTCCTATCCAATCTTTTTCTCCCTGGTCTAGGGCAAAAAGACCCCAGAGAGGTCAATGGGAAAAAAGGGAAGCAGGCGGAAAGCAGAGGATGGGCTCAATTGCCTATGGAGTAAGTCAGAAGGTTGTCAGAGATCCACACTCACTATTAGGATGATTCCTCTGGAATTGGAACAGAATTCCCTCGGCTATTCACATGGCTCACTTTCTTACCTCCATCCCAAGCCTTTGTCCAAATGTCACCTTCTCAAAGAGGCCTACCTTAGCCACCCTATTTAAAACTGGAACCTTCCTCTGTATACTTCCCATTATTTTCACCATTTCATTATCCTTTTCCTTTTCCATAGCATTTATTGCATTTCGATATACTGTATAATTTACTTACTAAGTTTATTATGTTTTTTTCATGCCCCTTTCTCAGTGAAGCCAGACATATTGTTATTGGCTTTGTTCACTGATGCACCACAAATGTCCAGAAAGAGAAGAGTGGCCCTGACCTTAGAGAGCTGGTCATATTACCTCAGCCTGGACATTGCTAGGAGCTGGCCTGGGACTCTCAGCAAGGTCTTGGTGTTCATGTTGAACATGAATAATTTCACAGAGCATCAACAAGAAACAAGGCCACTCTGTGACTCTGATAGATCAAGACATAACGAAGACCACTTCATAGTCACATTTGAACCCATACAAAACATACACATTGTTAAAGTCAGAAAAGTGATGAAACATTCCCCTATCCTGCCTAATGTGAGTAATCAGTGCTTCTTCTGCAATTACAGCTTTACACTTGCTCAAGTTTGCCCTCCTTTCTCTTTAAGATTTACTGAAATACCCAGTCATAAAATCGCCACTACTCTCTGACAGCATCCAACCTTGAGCACTGCTTTGCTTCCTTAAATCCTCCCCCAAATTTCCTAATATAAGCCCAAATCCTACAAAAAGCCTTTTCTAACATCTTACTAAGATACCTTGTGGTGTGCATTCCCCTGCAGAGTTGTTTCTTGTGGTCTTTGACTGGAGGGCGTTGATAGTGGATACACAAAAAAAATTTCATTGAATGAGTGTTCTGGATATCCTGTTTAAACACCAGGGGTCTAAAGGCCTGGTGTTCCAGATATAAGCAAAGTTTCAACTTCATACCTTTCTGCACAAACCAATGTTAGAACTCCCCTGCTTTGCATATTTCACTTCTCCATCTAATCAATGAAGCAAATTAGTGAAAAAATCATTTCCATTTTCTTAGAAAATTTTTTAACTTTCCCATAGTTCACATGTAAAACTCTAGGCCAAAGTATGTGCCAACTGACATACTGATGCTGAACATAAAGAAGGGATCCAAGCACAAGGCTGTCTTATAAGCCAGGAGCCTTCAATGCATATGGGAAATCCTGAAGATCATAACTTGGAAAGGACAGGAGGAGAAAAACTGGTTTAACAGTGTTCAAAGAACAAAAAAGGATAATGGCAAAATTGTTACCTCTGCCATTTTAAATAATTTTCTCCTCTATCCCCATTTTTCAAACATGGATTATTGAAGTAAATGGGAGGGAGGTGATGTAAGGAGAATATTGTAAAATATTGCACCAAAAGATATAATTTTATGGCACATAAAATTACGTCAAATATTTGCATCTTGGAGTGAATGAATGAATGGGTGATTGAATGAATAAATGTCTGTATACAGAGTCTATGTTTCTTTAAAATTGTTACGTGTGAATGTTTTTATCTCCCCCAAATGTATATGTTGAAAACCTAATCACCAATGTGATGGTATAAGGAGGTGAGGTCTGTGTGATGGATTAGTTCATGAGGGTGGAGCCCTCATGAATAAGATTAGTGCCCTTGTAAAAGAGATCCCAGAGAGCTTCCTTTCCCCTTCCACCACGTGAGGATACAGCTACAAGGTTGGTCTATGAACCAGAAAATGGGCCCTCACCAGACACTCAATCTTTTGGCACCTTGTTCTTCGAATTCCCAGCCTCCAGAACTGGGGGAAATAAATTCCTGTTGTTTATAAATGACCCAGTTTATGATATTTTGTTATAGCAACCTGAATAGACTAAAACAAACATAAACCATTACTCCCTCAAACAACAAATGATGGAGTGCAATTTGGAGTTATGCAATAGGTGACCAAATCTGAAACTTTTTAAAGGACACACTAGATAGCAAGAATGAATGCATCACTGGGTCTACGTTATCTAGATACTCACCTCCATTAAAAAAAAATTCTGGTATTAACTAGGAATTTTAGCTGGGCTTTGAAAGAAAAAATCTGCAAGGGGTGTGAGGAATTCCTTCCAATAATAGATTAGCTGCTGCTGGGCAAGAAAGAGGACATTAGTTCTACGAGGTCTCAAGAGGCAAAATTAGGATATTAGGGGAGAAGATAAGGTGCCAGATGTTGGTTTACAAAAAGAAATTTTTTTCTCACAGATATGTCTGTCTTGAGCTGATCTAGGCAGCTCTCAGGATATTGGGAGCTTACCCTTCCCCCTAAAATGTATCAAGTGAGGCTGGATGACAACTTGGCAAGAGTGACCTAGAGGGGGTTCAAACACTAGAGCTCATGTTGAGCAAGATGGCATTTCCCGGCCTCTTCCAGGCCTGGCAATCTATGAGACTATGACAAAGAACAAAATGAAAAGTGCCACCAATTGAACAGAAGTGAAGTGATTACACTTTACACTTGACCTCATGCAACTAAGAAGAATGTCTTGAAGCAGAGCAGCTAGTTTTTCAGTTTCTCTGGACTCTCATGTGTCTGATGGCCAGAAGGTAAGGGGGTAAGGGTGAGTACAATATCCACTTCACTCTGGAGTTAAAAGAAATTTCTTAAAAATGTGCTACCACTCTGTTTTTTTTTTTTTTTCTTTTTGCCTGAGAGCACATCTCCTATTTGACAATTTTCTTCTTTACATCTTTAAAAATGTTTTGGACTTCATTCAAGTTAGTTTTAGAACTGTATTATAGTAGTTAATACACAAAAGCAAAAATACATGAGGAAAAGCACTCTTCAAATGAGTCGAGGTAGCACGAAATGGAGGAAGTGATTTGGTGGAGAACGAGACTACTGTTACTGAATGCCTATTTTAGCCCAGGCTAGGCATATGCCCGTTCTAGACATTCTGCATTCCACGGTAGCTCTGTAAGGTTAATAAGTTTGACCCAATCTAATAAAAACATGCACTGAAGGAATAACAATATAGCTCACATTTATTGCATTCTTATTTCCTACTAGACACTATTCTAAGCACTTTGCATACCTTATCATTTTTCATTCTAATGACAATGGGGGAGAGGGATAGATGCTTTTAATTATCCCATTTTACAGATGAAGACACTAAGATCCAGAGAGATTTGGCAATTTGTCATAAACAGTGGAGCCAGGATTTAAATACAGATATTTTGACCACCAAACTTATTGGGCACTTAAGGCTGATGATAGATTCAGAGGTTTAAATACTGCTATTTTAATGACTGATGTGTATGTGGTGAGGGAGGTCAGAAAGCGATAAGTAGGTTAAAGTGGTGAATGGGAACTGAAGTACAAAGGCCAGTGCTGAAGGAAAGATACTTTCAAATATAGTGTGATTACCCAAAGGCAAAGAGCAGAGAGATGTCTGAATATGAAAATGAATACATTACATCCGGGTCCAAAATGAACTTGCAAACATATTTGTGAAGAGCACCTAAGCAATCGCAGTTTCTTTTTGATGTCACCTTGAGAACCAGAGAAAACTATTGAAGAATACAAAGCAAAGAGCAGATCTGAGGGCGAAAAAGAACCTTTAGTGAGGCCAGATTCCTTTCTGCCTCAACACTGACTGAGGTAGACATTAGGAAGGTCTGCCTGTCTCTGGTAGTGCGCTGATTAGTAATTGCGAAGAAAACCTCGTTCTGAATTTTTGAAGTGTGTTATCCTGTTCTTAATCTTTTGAAAGCGGTCATAAAGGAAAAATCTTTAATGATAACCTAGATCAAGAAGATGGCAGAAATCAGTTGGTTTTATGAATGATATGAAAAATTCTGTGCAAAGGAATCCTTACAACAACCATACCTAGATAGCAGGGTGGAGAGTGGTGTTTAAGAAGCAGTGGATCCAGCATATGCCACTTAGCTAGAGAGATTCTCCCACTAGGACACCATGGTCACATTCTTTGGGAATGTAAGCTATCTTCAGTTAAACCACCTGAACCACATGGGGTTCTTGCTCCAGCACTTTCTCTACTGAGAAATAACCAGGACTTCAGTATAGTTAAGGCTTCAAGTAGAGCAGTTAAAATGATAAAGGTTTCCATGGCTAAAGTGTCAGGATTCAAGCTGAGCTTTGATGCCACAGCTCTCAAACAGCAGGAACAGCTGGAGAAAGCAAATCAAAATTGTAGGAGCCTTGTTGAACTGCAAATAAGTAGGCTCCCAGAGACCAGAAAAAGGAGAGAAGGATAAGGCAAGCCACAAAATTGAGTGAGCTACCTTATCATTATGATCAGAAATAGAAACAGATTGTACTAGGTGGGGTTTTGACCTCAGGCTACACATTTCCATCTCTGGGTCTTGGTTTCATGATCAGTAAAATGATAATAACACCTCTCCTATACAGGATTATTGTCAGGCACAAATCAAAGAGTGTGTTAAAGCCCTTTAGAAATTGTAAAGTGTGTTAACATGCTAATGAAAACATTTGATCCTTATGTTTTTGGTATACTGATTTCTTCTCATAATAGTTAGCAGTCTTTTGTTCTTTCTTAGGTAGTAATATTTACAGAAGAGGTAAAATTAATTGTTTGGATGTTTTCTTAATGTTTCAGTCCCCATAAATTCAGCAGGGGAGTGGTTAAATGTGTGATTGGAGGAACACTCAGTAATAGTTCTGTGCTTGAATGCCAACAGAGGGTAAGGGAAAAGTTGAACCATAAAGCAGGCACTTAGATACTAAAGTGGATGACCCTGGTGCTAACTGAGGAAATGAGAAAAGTCAGTGAGAGAACCCGGGAAGTCCATGAAGGGATCAAGGCAATGGGGTGGGGAAAGAGGTTGTGAATAACCAAATATATGACATTCTATCTAGAATCTGTATACCAATCTGGGCAACCTAATCTAGAAGGGGGAAAGCTAAGGTCTGTGAGAAGCTATAGGTCAAAGAATATATGACATTTTCATAGATCAGTACAAAAGGACCAATGAATCCGAAGTAATCAATCCATTCACAACTGAGCCCAGTTCAGGATACATGGAACAGATCTATACCAGTAATTCAATATGGTAGGGTCAGAAATAAGTTGCACTATCTAATTACCTTAAAAATTACTTCGTTGGAAAAGTCTTTCCTGAATTCTCCTTCCCACCAATCAGGTTCCCTTATAGTCTTTCATTGCATTCTTTACTATTGTTTTATACTGTCAATAAGTATGTAATGATGTTTTCATGTGATTATTCATTTAATATCTGACCTCTTCCCCCATTAACCTGTAAACTCCTCGAAAGAAGGTATTGCTTTTGCTTAATGAATAAATGCACTTGTCAATGGAAAAGAAGGCAAACTCTGTAAAATAACTTTAAAGAGATTTATTCTGAGCCAAATTTGAGGACCATAACCCTGAGTCATGCCCAAGAGGCTTGAGCAAGCGGACTCACCAAGGTTGGGTTACAGTTTGATTTTATACATTTCAGGGAGACAGGGGTTACAGGTAAAGTCATAATTCAACACGTGGAAGGCATACATTGGTTTGGCCCAAAAAGGCAGACCATCTCGAAGGGGTGGGGGTCTTACAGGTTATGGGTGGGTTTAAAGATTCTTTGACATGTAATTGGTTAAAGACACGAAGCTTTGTCTAAAGGCTTGGAATGTTTTAAGATACAGAGAGTGGATTAATAAAATGTGATATATGTATACCATAGACTACTACTCAACTACAAAAAACAAAGGTGATCTAGCACCTGTTACATTATCCTGCATAGGGATTGAGTTCATCCTTCGAAGTGAGGTATCACAAGGATGGAAAAACATGTACCGCATGTACTCGCCATCAAACTAGTACTAATTGATCAACACTAAGGTGCTCACATGGTAGTAATACTCACTGGGTGCCTGTCAGGTGGGGGGGTGGGGGTTGGGAAGTAGAGTGGGTGGGGGGGGTAAACCCACAGCTAATGGAAACGGGGCACACTGTATGAGGGAAGGACATGCCTGTAGCTCTGGCTTGAGCGAGGCAAATGCATTTCATGTAACCAAATTGTTTGTGCCCCATGATATCCTGAATGAAAAAAGAAAAAGAAAAAAAGATATGGAGGTCTGTTAATCAGAGACAAGCCATGGACGTATATTTGTTGTGTAAATTGAGGATCTGCAGGTTTGTCTTGCATACCCTTAGGGCTGTTAATGGATTACAAAGGATATCTCCAGGAAGGGAGGGGGCATGATGAGGCATGTCTGACCTTCCTCCTCCTGGCAGGCAGTTTAGTTTTAGGATATCCCCTTGGCCAAGAGGGCATCCATTCAGTCAGCTGGTGAGGGGGGAGCCTTAACATTTTATTTCAGTTCACATTCTGTTCTGATTTCTTCAACTCAAATGATCTTGTCATCCATCTCACTTCAGTGATATGTGCCTATGGTCATTCCTTAGATATGGTCATTACGTAAAATTTTTGCCCTCTCCAAAATATCAATTTTATGTGTCATTATCTGCTACCTCTTATTTTTCTAACTCACTTGCTCTAGTGTCCTGAAAACAATTCTTCAACCACATTTGGACAGCCAAATCCATTGACTCTCTCTATTAATTGTCCATCATTAATGTCACTCCCTTGCATTCAACTCCAACTCTTTTGCCACATTGTTTACTCTGTTCCCCCTTCCAGCGTGTTCCTCTTTAGCGCAAACCCCTTCAAAAGTGCTATCTATATTTGCTGTCTCTAATTATCTTTTGATTCTACTTCAGTCTGGCTTTGGATCCTATTATTCTACTTACACAGATCTTATCAAGGAGTCGTAACCTCCTTCTTGCCAAATCCAATGGCTAAGTGTCATCCCTCATTTAACTGTCAAGCATATTAGAAATAACTGCTCACACCTTTTTTCTTGAAGCACTTCCATCATTTGTCTTCTGGGTCACTACTCTGTTGATTCTCCTCCTACCTCACTGACCACTCCTTCTAAAACTTATTGGTTCCTTTCACAAACCTCAAAAAAAGAAAGAAAGAAAGAAAGAAAGAAAGAAAGAAAGAAAGAAAGAAAGAAAGAAAGAAAAAAATGGAGTTCCTCAGGACTCATCCCACAAGCCTCTTCTCTTTTCTTTCTACAATTGCTCCTTTGACAATTTCAAAAAGTCACATAGTTTTAAATACCATCTGCATACTTGCATCTCTCAACTTTGAAATGTACAATTGTAGTCCAGAATTTTCTCCTAAATCCCAATGTGTATACTAAGTTCTATGATTAACATCTCTGTTTGGATATATAATAGACTTCTAAAATGTAAGATGGTCCAAGCCTGATCCTTCCACAACTTTGCCCAAACACTGCTGTTCCCAGTCTTTCTCATCTCATTAAATGTCATCTCCATGCTTGCAAATGCATGGGATAAAAATCATCCTTTTAACTTTCCTCTTTCTTTCTTATCACTGAGAAAATGTAGTGTCACAAAAGGATTTTTAACAGTAATAAAATTATATGATGTTATAAATTTCATCGATAAATTAGTTTACATGCATTAAAAATTTTAAAAGAATCCAAGGGTAAAATTGTAGAGTTATTAGCCAAAAATGTATATAGTCATTAAAAATGCTGAAAGGATGACAATTGTCACCCAGAAGAAGAGTTTTAGTGGGGATTCTAAAGCTAAAGACTTACAAATTTCACCTGCATATCAGACAAGTTAGTGGAAGATATATAGCATTATTCAAAAAGACATATATTCGTTAAAAAAGAATGTGGTTTCTATAAGAGGAACCATGTTCAACTAAATCAGATTGAGTTCTTCATGAATAACTAATAATATGAACAAAATAGAGCAAGCAGATACATTATTTTCATTTTCAAATACCTTTAAATAATATACAACTGGGGTTATCATGAAGCTGAGAAGACTATTCTTGTCATGAATAGAGAATTATTGCCTTACAGTTAAGAAACAAAAAGTAGGGGAAAATTGCTCTAAACAGAAACTAAAAATGGAAAAATCTCCTAGGGGTCAGCCTAATCTTACAGATTTTATAAGTGATTTGAAGGAAAGAGTGCAATTGACACTAAGCTCTTCTGGAGATAGTGAGATGCCAAACTGCCAGGGATAAAATGCAAGAAAATTACATGAGTCTATATAAAAGGAAAGACAATTATAGATAAGTTTCACCATCATCAAGGGAAAGAATAAAAATCCTCACTTCTTTATTTCAAGCTACGAGCTATCATATTTTTACTCTAAGAAAACTTACGATTCTTTAGGTCTGTTCCTTGGAACCAAAAAGTGTCTAGAAAATATTAATCTCTACAGAGTACATATTGGACTAAAGCAAATTCCGGCATTCAATGGACACACAGGATTGTGGTGTGTCCATACCAGGAGCACAGTGTTTTCACAACCCAAACAAGATATAAAGGAGTTAAAGAAAATTCAGAGGGAGCCATCGGAAATGATCAGTGAAAAGGAAGAACTGCCATATGAGAAAAGAATCAAAATAATGTGTTTCTTCAGCCTGAAAGATAAAAATACTGAACGTATGTCGTTGAAATCTGAAAGATCTTGAAGGTGGGTAGAGAAAGAGCATGTGGCCATATTCACCACATTGTAATATATTAAAACTAGCAGGGCTCTCTTGAAGTGTGAAAAACTTAATTTTAGGGCAAAGAAAGGGGAATTCCACTACAGTTAGCAGATAATGAATCTATTCATCTATTTGAAGATTTAATGAGCACTTTCCATGCACCAGATACCCCAAGTTATGGAAAGATATTTTTCATTGAATATGCCCAGCTGGCAGTGAAAATACAGAGATGAATAAGACATAGATTCTCTCTTGAATGAGCTCCAGTCTAGAAAGGAAGAAAGACAAGTAAATATATAGTATTATACTACCAGCATACACTATATACCTGCAAATATCTTTTCAATTCATCCCTTTCTATTTCTACTGCCACTACCTTAAGTTACCTCCCCCATTTCTTGCTCGCACCACTTAAAACATACATTTAAGAAAAAATCTTCCTCCTTCAACTCTTTCTTCTTTCTCTAATCCACTCTCCTTAAATTTTCAGAATACTTTTAATTAAATCATATTATGACATACTCATGTATAAAATCTTTCAATATCATCCCACCTCTGCATCCTAGTCTACAAAAGACCTGCATATGCTGGGCTCCTTCTCTCCAGCTTCATCTCATATTCATATTACTCTCCCATTTTTTATGACGTTGGCTTTTTTTTTTCTGTTTGTATAATATATCAATCATTTTCACATCTTGGGGTATTTGCATCGTTGATTCCTTTGTCCAGAATATTCTTGTCTTTGCTTTTTGAATGGCTAGCTCCTTCTCATTCTTCTGATCTCAGCTTAAGTTTCACCTCTTCAAAGAGTACTTCTCTGTCCACCAACCTAAACTAGCTGTCTGCACCTGTATGTCTTTAGCAGAATACTGTGTTTCCTTCCTTCATCATTCTTAATATAATCTATATGTTTATTTATTTGTAATTTGACTATAAATTCCACTGGGGTAGATGCTATATCTTTCTTGCTCATCATTGTGTCCCCAGTATGTAGTTCCATTACCTTGCAGGTAGTACTTCATAAATTGAAATGAAATAAATGAATGCATGAATATGATAACTTCTATAAATATGATGTAGGATTTCTCAACTATTTAGAAAAGAGAGCATAATTCACGGTATATCTTTTACATATTCATACATTATGAATAGTGTTTCTCGTAAATTAACCTTGAAAACATTGAAAATACAGAAGAAGGAAGAAATTGGCTATCTTATGAAACTTCATTACTTTAAGAGGTGATGGAGACTGAAAAGATGTTTACCAAACTCCATGGATAAGTAACCATGATGGGTAATAATGGAAACTGTGATGTTTGGGATGACATTATAGTCTTTGAGGTAAATATTAGGGAGATGGTCGTACCCTTAAACAGCATTGTTTTAGTTCCCCATGGGTCTGACTCACGCAGGAAGCAATCGTTTTTATGATCTTATGCTCTTACTATATTTGCTATCTTTCTTTTCAATTTTCCGTAATTGCTGACATACCCTTAAACATCTACATCTGCAACAAAGAACAAGTTTATTTCAAAATAGCTGTCAAGAGCGTAAGATTTAAAAGAGTTTTAGTTCACATCAATGTTTTTAATGAACAGAGTCATATTAAAATTTCAAACATGCTGTTTCAATATTACAATAAAGCAGGCACGCTTTCTTCAAAATACAAGGCACAATCTCTCTGAGTTGAAAGGAATCTCTCACTTTGACTTCTCAGAATAGTTGCATGTTCCTCTGTTATGAAGTACACTTCTTCACTCATTCAGAAAATATTTGTTAAGCCTATTTAGCAAATAGGCGTAATGAATCTAGCATGACCAGGTCTACCTTAGACCATTACTGTGTAGACAGTCTGAACTTGAGGCCATTTTCCTTGAAAGCAAAAGATGTAGCAAATTCTTTTCTGCATCTCTGCTTGGCAGAACTCCTAACTTAGTACTTGACATATATGAAACGCCAGATAAAAAAGAATTGATTGAATCGAAGTAGTCCTTCTAAAGAAGCCTCCCATGGATTTTATTTTCTGTACATTGTCTCTATACCTAAACTCTAAAATCACATGAAAAACATATAAGGCCAAAATTGGTGAACATTTAGTCCCACATTCATCTTAATAAAACAAATCTAGAAGCAGATTTAATGAACATGGAATCCTCACACTGCATTGCAAAATGGGGGTTCAGCCAAGAAAACCTTTGTGATGCCTTATAAAACTATTATTCCAGCACAGCAAAATTGCTATTCTGAATAACTGCTCTCTCTTAACCTAAGAAATGTGCTGGACCTAATTAGACCATATTAGCAAAATAAAATGGCAGGAGAAAATCTGTTAAAGTTTTCTAATACATACTTGCTTAATAATTGTAAATGGCTTTTAAGATACTGCTAGAGTCTTTAAAATGCTCATCTAATGCTTAAAATGACCCGAAATTTGGATCTACGTGATAAAATTTAACAGATTGCATGGGGTAATTAAAATCCTGTAGGTAAACTATGAGAAGTTTTAAAAGTCTCTTGTTATATGTTCATTAAAAGCCATACAGGCATTTTAATTACTGACACGGTGATTTGGACAGCCATGTGCTTTTTAAGTACAGCTTAATTATTCCATCTCCGCTATAATCTTTAAAATTTAATTTCAAAAATGAAAGATGCTTTTCAAAATATTATAAAATTACTGAGTGTCCCCTGCTTTGGTAAATAAGATGAACAATTTCCAATCAGTCACAGAGACAATGTGCTATAAAAGGAAACAAATGTATTTTCTTCCCTTTCCCATTTAAAATATTTGCCTATTTTCGAAACAATTTTGTCTAAATTAAGGTGACCAGATAATTAGGTATATGGAGATTCAGTGCATTTATATTGTCTATGGAAAGCTGTTTTTTATTTTTGGTTATTCATCTTTCTCATAATAATCTTGCTTGCTTTCATTATCTTGGATGCTTTATCACGGCTGTAAAGTACAATCTTCATACTTTTCCTCCTCAAGAGCTATTAGTTTCCTTTTTAAAAATAAACCACTAAAATCCAGCTGTGTAGAAAAGACAGCATAGTTTATCTTATATTTTCTATTTTAAGGGTTATTATTCAAAATGTATTTACCTACTTTGTACAGGATTTACCATCAATTAGCCAGGGTAATGAGGTGAAGCATCCTTCTGTTTTAATTACACAATCTCTGGTTACTTAATGTTAAACTACTTAAATTCACTGTCAACCAGAGCACCCACCTCTACCTAGAGGCAGCCTGTTCAGAAATATTAAATATACAAGAGCATTAACACATGACATGTACTTTAAAGCATTCTGCTAGATCAATTCTGAGAAGTCTTCTTTTCTAAATTGATGGAAATTCTTTTATGGTAAGAACAATCAACGAGATCCACCCTCTTAACAAATTTTTATGTGCACGATACAGAATTGTTACCTGTAGGCACAACACTGTATAGCAGATCTCTAGAACATATTCATCTTGAGTAACTAAAAGTTTTTACTCCTTGATTAGCAACCCTTCATTTCCCTCTGTCCCCAGACCCTGGCCATCACTACTCTACAATCTGTTTCTGTGAGTTTGACTATTGCATATTTCTCATATAAGTAGACATGCAGCATTTGTCCTTCAGTGACTGGCTAATTGCATTTAGCATAATGATTTTGCTTCATTTTTTTAAATGCAAGTTGTACTACATATTGCATTCCTTTTCAGAATTCATTGTTGTAGTTTGGATATTTGACCCTCCAAACCTCATACTGAAATTTGATCCCCAATGTTGGAGGTGAGGCCCAGTAAGAGATGTTTTGGTCAGCAGAGCGGATTCCTCATGAACAGTTTCATGCCATCCTCACCGTTATGAGTGAGTTCTTGCTCTATTAGTTCTGGCAAAAGTACCCTTGTGATCTGGTTGTCACAAAGAGCCTGACACCTCCCTCCCCTCTCTCTTGCTCCCTATTTTGCCACCTGATCTCTGCACACACCTACTCCATTTCACCTTCTGCCATGAGTGGAAGCAGCCTGAGGCCCACACCAGAAGCAGATGCTTGTACCATGTTTCTTGCATAGCCTGCAAAACCATAAGCCAAATAAATCTCTTTTCTTTATAAATTACCCAGCCTCGAGTATTCCATTACAGCTACACAAATGAACTAAGAAATCCATTGACCAAATGATAAGCTAGCTCAGAATTATTAATATAACTGTAGACTAGGGAAGATATCCTTTTGTAAGATTCATGTTGAGGCTGGTTAAAATCACTTTTCCTCTCTATAGAAGCTATGCAAATGAAACTCTCCCAATCACTCAAAAAACAACTCTTCTGTGAAATGAAAACATAGAGACTTTGCAATCCCTGAAGAAATTTCTCTAATAAGCGTGATGATTGGGCCAAAACCTCCTATCCAGTCCTGATTACTTCCTGAGAACAAACTATAAATTAGAGGATTGTCATTAATTCATGGAAATTCATTTTCATCTGTCTTTTCTTACATTTTCACATCCTAAGTGACATGTCGTAGGGTGTCTGGAGGCTTATCTCCATCCAACTTTCCATTTGTGGTTTTGATAACTGGTTTCAAAATGATGTCCAAACATGGTTCTGTTTTCTCTTTAGCCATCTATCAGTGGTTCTTTCTTTCCTACTACCTCAGTCTGTTTGTCTTTTTTCTTCTCTCTGCCCTTCCCTCCAGCCACTGCCTCTTTTCTCATGCCAATCACAGTCCCTTGGACATTGGAAAGAAGTCACCAGTTTTCCAGGTGTAGATGTAATGATCATGCTCTGAAGTGTAATGAGGGACAGTAGTACACATGCTCCCCTAACATGCCCACACAATGTAGACATCTCATACCCATGCACTTGACTTTTGTGCCTCACCTCTTACCACAACTACAAAGGCAAGCCCGTATCAGAAGAAACAAATTTAATGGCCTACAATTAACAACTTCAAGACACAGAGCCTCTCATAAATATGGGAAGTTATATAAATTGAATTATTTAATAATGCATGAGATTTCTATAGAAATTGGCCCAATTATGAACACATTGAAAATAAAAGAACATCAGAAAATTAGAATGAGTTGAAATGAGAAATGACTTTTAATATATTGCATTCAAAATTATTTTAGTATCATATATTGTGAAAGATTAGGCTCAATGAATGCTATTAATAAGTTCCCTTTCATATTTGTCATTTTGCCAATGAAGTCCTGAGAGGTGATTTCACCAACGTTTGAGCTGTGGCATCTTGATCAAATAATTCAATCTTTGTAGGCCTTTGGTTCCACATCCATAAATGGGGAGAATTGCTGGGAAAAATAAAAGCAATAAATTCCAGTGCTTGACAGGTCATGTAGTGGTGTTGATAGCTGAGTGGTCTATAAATAGAAGGAGATTTAATGCTTTTGTAAAATATTACTTAGTGCATCCAAGGGCAATAGTAATCAATAAATAATTAAATAAACAAATACATTTAGATTATGCATGCCAGTTGTCTTCTAAATGCTAGTCACTTTGCTGGGTTTTTGAAATATGAAAATGAATAAAATATAATCCCTGGCCTCATCTGCCTCATTGACAGCTTTATTTGGTATCCTAATTTACATATTTCATACTTTTCTCTCACCTACCTTGCTATTTTGTTGTATAGTCTTATAGTTGTCTTAAATCCTTACCAAAATATGGCCCAGCATAAATAAGGAAATTGTTTAGTTCATATATACATACATAGACACAGAAACTAGCCTTTAACCTTGTAGAATGTCTTTTAGAGAGACACACCTATTGACAATTGTAACACAAAGTGATAAACACTGCAATTGAGGTATGTGCCATGAAGCGCATAGAAGAAGATTAACTTATTTTGGAACTGGGGATTTTCCACTGGAGACTTCCCAAAAAAGGTGACATTTGAATGAACTTTGGTAAATGAGTAAGTATTTATCACAGGAAGCAAGGTATACTACCCTCAAGAAACAAAAACAACGAAGCAGGAAAATGCCCAGGGAATGAAGAATTGTACCATACAGCTAAAGTATAAAGGAGTAGCGCACTGGAGTATGGTAGACTGATAGCTAGGGCATGACGAGGGGTGGGGGAAGAGAATGCAGAATAAAGCCATTAATCAAAGTACAGCACACTACAGTTTCAAGACAGTAAACTCAGAGACGTTTATCTTCAGTCATCATTAGGTATATTGCGGTGGCCTTCTTCTGCCCACCTGGAACTGTGCATTAAGTAAATACATTCTTTTATCAAAGTAATTATCTAAAATGCCAGGCCCTTTTACTGTTTAGGCATGAAACACTCAGATTTCCAGAAGAATTTAGAGATTTCCAACTGAAAAAAACATTTTCCTGGTAAAACATATAAAAGCTTTGTTTTACTGACCTTAAATGATGACATTTCAAAGAAGTCTGGGCATAGTTAGAAGCATTTATGCTCTGATACCTTTCAGTCAGTTAAATTAAAAGGGTTTCCTCTCATCACACAGAGTTGGACAAAAGGCTGTCATAGACGCTATGGTAAAAAAGCTTGCTTAGTTGCACAAATGCTTATTTTTGTTTTAAGTCAAAATGACCATTCAGTCCTTCAAACGTCCATGTCAAAGTTAATCACAGAAACATGACATATTTTTCCTTTTCTATGCTATATTTGTTAATAACCCTCCAGTCCAAATTCCTCCTGCAAAAGGCATCATAGCAATAAGGAGGTGCTTATTGCCTGTTCCCCAGCTTAAGGTTATCAGTGCCCTGCATTCTGACTTCACACAACTAAGAGAATGGCTCATTTCCAATGGCTTACATTTGTAGTGAAATTCAAATTAACACCAGGAGAATTTCTGGTTCACCTGCCAGACTACAGAAATTGCCTGCCAAAATGATGATCAGCACAGCATCTGGTAACTTTCGGTCTCTGAATGGTCAGTAACAAGGTCCTGGAATCCAGCTGGATTCCTCTTATGTTTAGTTAACCTATGTAGGAAAGAATGTGCTTCTTCAGTGAAAAACGAAATATGAAGAAATATCATCGCGCTATGTAGCCAGATAACTAGTGGTGATTTAATTCCTGTCTGTCTGAATTAAAGTAAGTCACTTAACCTATTTTGATCTCAGTTTTATCATGTGTAAAATGGATCTAATGACAGGTTTGGGGAGAATTTTATGAGGTAATCAAAGAAAGTACATAATACTATGCCTGGCACTTTGCATGTATTATGATAGGTATTATTGTTATTATTTCTATTATTTCCCCAGAGTGAACCCACGGAATCACCAGAAACAAGAACACTAGAATTCCTTAAAAAAGTTTTGAGCCTAAATGCACTGAGGTATTTTGAGCATCATTTAATTCAATAAGCATTTACCATTAGTTTACTATGTACAGGAATCTGTGGTAACAACAGATGATTCAGACAATCTCTATTCCCAAAGAGCTCACAATATAAGGGTAAATATAGACTCACGCATGGACAATTTGATAAAGTATTATCTATGGAGACTGCTATATAAGAAATGGGGAGGAGATTATGGGAATTTAGAGATGGGAGGAGGGCAGTAAGTTGCAGCCTTGGAACAAATATTTATCAAAAACTGTCTATGGGCCAGGCTCTTTACTAGACACCAATTACACACTGCTAAGAACAAGACAGATATGATCCCTGCCTTCATGGGATTTACTATAAAATAATGAATACAAGAGGATTTGGTTTAGTGGAGGAAAATGAACTTGGTTTAAAACATTTTGAGTTTGAGCTTACAATAAAGCATTTAAGCGTAGATACTCATTTTGCATTTAGGATGACAGAAGTGGAGCCTGTAATCTCCTTGAGAGGAGGAAATTTGGCGTATTCATACTTTCATTCCTAACACTTCAAGAACTTGACACATAGTAGGTGCTTGTTCAAATTTGTGCAGTGAATTGATACCAAAAGACTACTCTTATTATTATTATCGTCACCATTATTATTATTCATTTCTCTATAGTGACCATACAAAATTACTCAGAAACAAAGCCACTAAAGTTGACTTTCAGGAAATTCTGAGATTCAAGGAGATCATTAGCAGTGCCCAATGCTTTGTGTTTGCAAACGTATATAGCTACTGCTGGATTTGCATTGTTCTGCATAAAATTTATACATTCCTGGGAAATAATTTAACCTATTTTTTTTTATTTATTTAACCAACATTTCTTTAATACCATCCTTTACCAAACACCACGCTAACAGGTGGGACCATAATGATAATTGAGTTATCTGTCTTCAAGAAGCTTGGAGATCTTGAATGACATAACTGATGTCAAGGACAGGATGAATGCAATCAAGATGCAAAAAAGAGGGAACAACACTGTATAGCAGTATATCGTACTAGAATTATTATTGTAGTGTTTATTTCTAAGCACGGTGCCACCAGATATTCAAGTACCACATACAAAATCACTCTCCTTTAAAAATAAATCCCCACTCTAATTTCTCCATGCAGACATCTAGATATAATAGAAAAGCACATTCAAATATGCTTTGGTAGAACAGCAGGGAGGGCTGCTTTTCATCTTGCAGAACATAGCTTCATTTTGGTGGGGAGACTCCCGATTCATCACAATGAGCTCAAGTTAATAGATGAAGTCTTTAAGTAAAGGTAACAGCATTGATTAATGAAAGTGATGAAGTGGCCCTATGTCTTGATACCATCTTGTTAAATATGTACAAACAACAAAAATGAGGAAAAGTGTCCAGTCTCCAAAGTGGCCACATAGCAAGCTTTCCCATTATCCGTAAAATTGCAAAAATAAATAAGTTGTTCTATTCTAACAGCAAATTCCTGCTCATTTAACTGGGGACAGGGAAGGGTGGGGATAAGTACTTGCTATAATGAAATGGATTAAACTTGTGGCTGCACAAGATTTTCAGACAGGTGACCTTGAGGAACAGGGCTCAAAAGATGATATGATTATATGATTATATATGGTCCAAAAGAAATTAAAATAGTTCTTCATAATTACTTCTGTTTCTCGAAATTTTTTCACAAATAGTGATATTTACAGAGATTTGGGGCTATAAATATACATGTATATTATGGGATTTAACACACCTGGTTTCTAGTCTAAATATGACTCCTCAATTATGAGATATGCATATGCGTATATAAAAATATACACACATACACGCCCTCTTGGATAGTGTGACCAACTTGTCCCAGTTTGCTGGGGTTGTCCTATTTTTAAAACTGAAATTTCTATGCCCCAGAAATTCTTCCACTCCTAAGAAAATTGGGAGAATTGGTCACTCCATCCATGGAATACATCAGTTGTGAAAATGATAATTCTACCCTATGTTGAAAGTCTAGCTTGCTTTTGAGGTAAGCAGAACAGAGAGTACATAGAAATCTCACAAAACTGCACAAAACTGTTCATTGTCCTTATCTGCTTGTGTATCCAACATTTCAGGATTACTGGATGAACATCCCCTCAACTCTGGTTCTTGCCAAGACCTTGGATTAGAGATCACTTTCTTTGGTGAACATATCAGATGAGATTTCACAAAATGCTTGTAGAAAATCATTGTCACAAATTTTCTCAACAGTACCTGACCCAGAATAGGCTCTCAATAAATATTGGCTGAATGCAATAACTTAATATTCCCACTTCCAAGGATTCAATTTGTGGTAACACTAATTTGCAAAATCACTACATTAGCTAATGCAACATAATCTGATTTATGATAAAAAATGCATTTTCCCAATAGCTAAGATTAAGCTTTCCGTGGTCTGATTTTCCTAGTGATTTTTGGCACTTTGACCAATTAAGATATTATTAATATCTTAATAATAATAATAATTCTTTAAGCACTTGCTGTGCTATACAATATGTTTAAATCTCTCCATACACTCTTTAATCCATGCAGCAACTCTGGAAGGAAATGTACTGTTATTCTCCATACCCATTTTATAAATGAGGGAACCGAGGTTTAGAATAAAATAGTAATTTGTTCAAGTTCACTTAGAAAAGGTTAAATGTATGTCAGCTATATTTATCCAACCACTTAGATATACTATCTCTCCAATGTATTAATATTTCTTAGGTCCATTTGTCCATTCACTCAATAAATGTTAGTTGAGTGCCTACTACATTCCTGGCACTGTTATAGGCAGTGGGAATATAACATTGGATCAAATAGCATGAGTCTCTATTCTTATGGAACCAACACTGTTAGCAGTACAAACAATAAATAATTATTCCATGTACTATCAGTCAATAATAGGGGTCATGAAGAATGGAGCACATTAAAGTGGAAGCTCTGGGAAAAGAGAGCGCTATTATAGATTAGGTGGTCAAGGAAACTCTCAGTGAAGGTGATATTTGAGCATAAGAAAGAGCTGAACAAATAAGGGAGTTAAAAGCATTCCAAAGCACTGAGAACAGCTAGGGTACGGATCCAAAATGTGAACATGCTTGGCAAGTTTAAAGAATGGCAAGAAAGTTCATGTGGCTGAAGCACAATGGATAGGGGGCAAAGTGATAAGAGACAGAGTCAGAATGCACATGGAAATGCTAGAACACAATGCTTTTCTTGTTAATGATATATTTAAGTGGAGCACACGGGTACATTTCACCCAGTAATGTTTATATATAATAATTTAAATACATTTTTGTTCCTACTTGAACTAATTTATGCCCACAAATAAGAATAGTAATAAAAGGGAACATAACAGGCAGTATGGAAGAAACACTTAAAATTTGCCACGATATGAATACTGGTAACTGAACGTGGATGGAATTCTATCAGCCAAGTAGATTAGCAGTTGTGTTTGGGGGTCAGTAAACTTTTTCTTTAAAAAGCCAGTGAGTACTCCATGGTATACATATACCACATTTTATTAATCCACTCATGCATTGATGGACACTTGGGTTGTTTCCACATAAACAATGGTGATATAGCACCTCTTGTATACTCCTGGATAGAGCTGGAATGCATTCTACTAAGTGAAGTATCCCAAGAATGGGAAAACAAGCACCACATATACTCACCATCAAATTGGTATTAACTGATCAACACATAAGTGCACATATAAGAATAACATCTATTGGATGTCAGGCGGGGGAGGGGGAGGGGGAGGAGGGGACTGGTATATGCATACACAAAGAGTGCAATGCGCACCCTCCGAGAGATGGACACACTTGAAACCGGGACTTGGGGGGAAGGGGGGGCAAGGGCAACATACGTAACCTAAACATCTGTACCCCCGTAATATGCTGAAATAAAAAAAAGAAAAAAAAAAAAGCCAGTGAGAAAAGTTTTTAGCTTTGTGGGCCATATAATCTCTGTCACAACTACTCAATTCTGTTATTGCAGCACAAAACCTACCATAGCAAATGCGTAAATGAATGGGTATGGCTTTGTTGTAATAAAGCTTCTTTGACAAAAACAAGCAGCAGGCTAGATTTGGCCCACAGGCTACGGTTGCCGATCACTTCTATAAATGAGCTATAAATATATTCTACCTGAAACTATTTCCTTCTTCACAAATCGTATTTTTACTTTTCCCTACCTCAAAAAAAAAAAAAAGAAGAAGAAGAAGAAGAAGAAGAAGAAGAAGAAGCATGGCATGAAGATGAAGAAAATATAAAAGTGAAGTGCACCAAAAGTGTCTTTCACGAGATCTTCCCAGAGGGCAGAAATGTGGTTTCACTAAGCTTTGCATCCTCCCATCCACCATAGTGCTTGGATCCCATTATACATTCAGTCGATGTTAGTGGAATTTAATTGGCTGTTTCTACCTTTAACTGGTCCCTTGGTGATATTTCATTTTGTCTTTATTATCCTTATCAGCATCGCCAGTGTTAAAAAAGAATTTAAGTGAATGTGAGAGTACTGGGCTGTATGCTGTGCCAAGAATTGTAAACAGAGAATTTTTGCCCCAGTTATTATATCAATTGTAAGAAGGGAAAGTCTCTTAATGAAAGCACTATTGATTTTCTAAAATCTCTATCAAGTAGTATCCCATTCTCAGTCTTGCAGATAGACACTACTTTTTTCTCCACAGCTTCCTTTTGAGGAAATTTTACTTAATTAATAAAAGTCTAGCTATTGTTCTGAGTTTGACCAGAACACTGAGGCCTCCCCCTTTCTGTGGTTTACCAGAATGGCCCAGGTCTGGGTATATTGGTCTTCTCATTCCCTAAAACTCTTTAGCATTAAGATAGTCCTTAGAAAAAATCATGTCAAATGGTATATTCTTGCATCTAAATCCACTGTCTTCCGCTTTATAAAATAACGTGACCATGGCTTTAGTGTTGGAAGAAGCAAAAAATTAAATAATGTACTCAGATGCTATGTGTATGGTACAAAACCCATGTCGATTCACATATTAAAGAAATATAAATGAAACTGAAAGTATTTTAACTACAGATAAAAGCAATGGCTAGTAGTCTAGCTTGAAGTTAGTCTGCATCCATTACCAAGGATTTGAGCAAGTGACAGTTCTGGTGAAAAAAAAGCTAGACCAGAGAGATATTAATATACCTTACTTAATTTGCACAAGGTCATTATTTATTGGCAGAAATAAAATGGGACAGATTTGTTTTCTTAACATAATTTTTAAAAAGAATATGAAATAAGAAGTGAAGTTAAGGTGAGTTGAAACACTGAGGAGTAAAAGGAGCCTCCAGTTAGTTAAATGAAAATTAAAAGGAGGTGAGTAAAATAAAGAATATTCAAAAACAGCGTCAGATTTTAATAGCAAAATGAAAATCTTTACTTGAAGCAATAAAGAGGCAAATAAAAATGCCAACAGTCAAACTAGCAATGTGAATGGCAGGCTTAAGAAACTTCACCAGAACATGGAGACAAAGAATGAAGAAATGAAAATGATGAGGGGATTGTAGATACAGACAGATGCAGGTAACCAATGTTCCAGAAAAAAGAGACAAGAAGTAAAAGAATTGAAGCAATCTAATCAAGAGCAACTTTTCTGAACTTATGAAAGAGCTGAATAAATACTTTGAAAGTTCTCATCATATGCCAAGAAAAATCAATGAAAAGACAACCACATCTAGCCATAAACTGGCAAAGTTTTTTTGAGGTATGAGCATAAAAAAACCTACAATCATCTAAGCTGCAGCATAAGCTATCTTCAAAAGAAAATAAATCAGGCTTTTCTCAAATGTCTCATCTGAAACACAAAATGGAGAAAAATGATAAAGCAGTATCTTCAGAGATATGGAGAAATATTGCAAGCCAATAGCTTTGCATACTACTAGAAATGTAAAAGAACAGAAAATTTACCAGCCTGTAGGATTTTCTAAACAATTATTAAATTATTAAATTTATTAAATTAATTATTAAATTATTATAATTATTAAATTATTAAAACATTCTATTAAAAATAAATGATATTAAACAAAATTAAGAATTCCAGAAAGAGGATTGGTCATAAGAACTCAGTTCAGTCCATGGATCTTTTGTAAACTTCATCACAAAAGCAAAGGAAAATCTATCTTTAATATTCTCAAAGAGTAGATATATAATGTAAAAACGGTAACTCATTAATAATGCAGATCTAAAATTCTGGATTATGTTAACAGAGATATAGCTTATGCTGAGGGATCCAGAGTGGTTTAAATGTGGGTCAAATTCTCTATTAAAATAAGAAAGATATGAGTTCTCTTTGGACTTCAACAATTAATTTGAGTCCAATTAAATGAACTAAAGAAAAGTTTTTTAAAGGCAAAAGCAATCTCTGGTAATATTTTAGAAGTATATAGTTCATTGAAAATCCTGGAGAAGGCAAAAGAAAATAAAATCTAACAGGCAAAAGACTGACTGCAGTGAAAACAAGGAAGGATAGGAACAAAACACAAAATAAGAAAAGATAATTAAGTCTAAAAGTTAAACCATATTCTCTTCATTGCTTAATTTACTTATTTGTAAAAAATAATTGCTCATTAACAATAATCTGGATATAAAATTCTGGATCAGAGTAACACAGATAGAAACTTGGGTTGAGGATCTGGCTATTGGAAAAAACTAAATTAAATAAAGGTCATTGTTTCTGGTTGTTTCTCCTCTGATTCCTCTGTAGGCTCATGCTGCTTTATCCAGATATTAAATTATGTACATTTCAAGACTTGGTCTTAGCCGCCATCTCTTTCTTGTCTATATTCTCTCCCTATATGATCTTGTCTACAATCACAGCTTACGTACACTAAAAACAATAAATTCCTGAAAGAAAGTGATAAATTTGACTGCATTACATACAAAAATTTTTCATTAAAAGACTCTTTAAAGAAAATAAACACTGGAGACTGCCAAGATGGCCAGCTAGACAGCTTCTTGGAAGAAGAGTAGAGGGTTGGACTGAGGATTATTGCTCGGATGTGGGCTACAGGGCGAGACGGAAAAGGAGTCAGGGGACCCCACAGAAAGGAGGTGCCAAGCTGAGAAAAAGGAGGATGTAGAAGAGAGATCGGCCAGCGCTGACTAAACCCAGGGAGGTCCCGAGCCCAGTGAAAGGGTAAAGGGGCTCCCCTCCCCCACCTGTGTGCCTCCAGACAGCAGGGAGACACAGGGCTCTCATCCCGTGGGAGAGTGCCTCCAGGGACCAGAGCCGGCATTCTTGCATCTGGACACCTTCCCCTCTGCACCTCCACCATACTCGGCATTGCAGAAAGTAATTTCAGCTCAAGCGGGCTTGTTGCCCACCCCGTAGCTACTGCAAAAGTGCTCTTTGCTGAGAGTCATGTCTCTCGGCCACGGGGACATGTACCCAGCCGAAACACCTCAGAGAGCAGAGCCACACCATGGCCACGCAGGATCGCCTGCTGGCGGTTCTGACAGGCGGGAAGGACCCAGAGCTCCCGGGTATGAATGTGGTGCAGCGAGACTGCAACCCCACCCCCACCATAGCTGCCCCTGGAGTGCTCAGTGCTGACAGGCCTGCTTCTCAGCAACAGGGGCACATTCCTGGCTGAGCCTGGGGACAGCCTCATCCGTGATCTTCCTGCCCACAGGTATTTGGTGGGATCACCCACTGGGGGCTCAAACAGGCAGCCGAGGAGAGGAGAGCGGAAGTCGTAGGGGAAAAGTTGTGGTTCCAGGCTTGAGTGGCGATGGCGAGAGAGCCCTCATGGCCATATCGAATGGGAGGGAGTGAGGGGCACAGAGAAGCAGGGGTCTGTGAGCAGCCCCCATCCCCCATCCCCGATGGAGACCCACCATATTGGAGAAGGCTGTGGCACTGGGACTGAATTAGCTTAGCCCCTGGTTCCCATAGCAACCAAATGCCTCAGGGGGCAGGCTAAACCAGAGCAGCAACCCCTCCTACAACTCACTACAATAGGGAGTGCAGCTTGATCCAAGAGACTGGAGAGCCACTTCTCCACCGGCGAGAGTGTGCCCCTGGCAGAGAATTCTGTGGATAAAGAGGCATATCTCTCTCACCTTGGGATCTACTGGTGGAACAGGGGTGCACCATTGGATATTCCCTTACCTGCCAGCGTCACGTGCACACACATTTATAATTTTTAATAATTTTTTAATGTTTCCTTTCTGAGTGGAACTAATAGAAAGGTAGAATATTATTCTTTAGTTTTAAACATCTAACAATCCTGCACATATCTGAGTTTCAGAACACAGGTGCCCTGTCCCTTCTCAGTCTTCATTCTCTGGGTTAGACAGCCTCAATTCCTTCCGTCATTTCAGAAAATCATTTTGCTCTGAATAGTTTTCATTTATTATTCCTAACATTTTTACCCCCAAAAAACTGAATAGATTGTTAATTACTGTTGAGCAAAGTGAAGTTTTTGTCTCTCTCATTTTAGTCACTATACTCTTATTTATGCAGCCTACGATAGAATCCATTCTTGAGAAAATAACACAAATTATATTGTGATTCATACTGAGTTTACCATTGGTATTAAAACCAGGTGTCTTCTACAAGTGCTGTTACTAAATGGTGTCCCCAGTATGGATATGGGCATTGGGTTTTTGATCCCAAGAGTATAGATTTACATCAATTTTTATTAGATTTAATAATGATAATGATAAAGTTTGAAATGAAAATGAAATAATGATGTAATTTCTCCATCATCTCAGCCTGTTAATATATTTTTGGATCTGATTCACTTTCTAAACTATTTATTCTCCCTTACAACTTTGTATTATGAGCAAATACTCAAGTTCTTTATCCAATTCACTGATGATAATGACAACCACGATGGGGATTACGCTAGTGTCCTGTGGCATATCATTACGAACCTCTCTCTAGTTGTGTTATAGTCTAATCGGGTATAATTCAACCAGTTAGAAACTCAGTTATGTGTATATTTCTTCATGTTGTCTACAAAGACATATTGGAAATCTTTTGTAAATGAACTGTTGAGGTCCATATGCATTTTGTTTGTTGTATAAACGTAATCTAATAAGCTATTAAGGTTGATGCAAAAGTAATTCCAGTTTTAGACCATGAATTTTAAATCATTATAATTAGGTTCAAACACATCTTTATTAACCAAAATAGAAACCATTACAATCAATACATTTTTGCCAATGAGAAATAAGTTTGTTTCTGTAGAATAAAAATCCATGCTTTGGGATTCTGCAAACTCTTGGAAAACATTTTCTGCATCCTGCTGGTTGTGGAAGTGTTTCCCCTGCAAAAAGTTGCCAAGATGCTTGAAGAAGTGGTAGGTCGTTGGCGAGAGGTCAGGTGAATATGGTGGATGAGGCAAAACTTCGTAGCCCAATTCGTTCAACTTTTGAAGCATTGGTTGTGGGACATGTGGTCAGGCCTTTTAGTGGAGAAGAATTGGGCCCTTTCTGTTGACCAATGTTGGCTGCAGACGTTGCATTTTTCAGTGTATCTCATCAATTTGCTGAGCATACTTCTTGGATATAATAGTTTCACCAGGATTCAGAAAGCTGTAGTGGATCAGACCAGCAGCTGACCACCAAACAGTGACCATGACCTTTTTTTGCTGCAAGTTTGGCTTTAGAGCTTCTTCTCGGCCCAACCACTGAGCTGGTTGTCACCAGTTGTCGTATAAAATCCACTTTTCATGGCAGGTCACAATCAGATAGAGAAATGGTTCATCTTTGTTTCGTACAATAAGAGAAGACGACACTTCAAAATGACAATCTTTTTTATTTTTGGTCAGCTCATGAGGCACCCACTTATCAAGCTTTTTCACATTTCCAATTTGCTTCAAATGCCAAATAACCATAGAATGGTTGACGTGGAGTTCTTCGGCAACTTCCCGTGTAGTTGTAAGAGGAGCAGCTTTGATGATTGCTCTCAATTGGTTGTTGTTAACTTCCGATGGCTGGCCACTGCGCTCCTCATCTTCAAGGCTCTCATCTCCTTAGCAAAACTTCTTGAACCACCACTGCACTGTACGTTCATTAGCAGTTCCTGGGCCAAATGCATTGTTGATGGTACCAATTGTGTCTGCTGCTTTACGCCCCATTTTGAACTCAAATAAGAAAATTGCTTGAATTTGCTTTTTGTCTAATATCATTTCCATAGTCTAAAATAAATATAAAGTAAAGAGCAAGTAATGTCATTAGCAAAAAAATATAAAGTGAGAAATGTGCATTAAAATGATGCATAATATAACCACATTTATTTAAGAATGTATTCCAATATCAAATGGCAAATTTCAACAATGCTAAAACTGCAATTGCTTTTGCACTAACCTAATATTAAACTACCTAACAGTAATAAGAAATATACTAAAATGACAATAACGATTTACATTTGTTGAGAGCTTATGTGTTAT
The DNA here is from genome assembly GCA_004363605.1 of Indri indri. NCBI lineage: Eukaryota > Metazoa > Chordata > Mammalia > Primates > Indriidae > Indri > Indri indri. The sequence continues at coordinate 35,546 of RJWJ010008956.1, forward strand.
GCAATATGATAAGCATTTTACATGAAATATTTCCTTTAATCCTCTCTATAACCTGAAAGATAAACATTACATTCACATTTTCAAGATGGAAAAACTGAAGCCAAGAGAAATTAAGTTCCAAGAAATTCTAATCACTCTGAAATACCTTGTTATTATGAGCTCAAATAAGTTTTTATTGTTTGTAAGCTAAGAATACACTTATACTCTTAAAGCGATATTTTGCCATGTAGTGTATTCTCAAAATAATTTGAAAATCAAAATATCGCTTCCTGAAACAACAGTGTTATCCATATTTAAATATTAAATTGCATGAAACACAGACATTGGTAAAGGAGATATGATTTCCTCATCCTGGAGGAAATTTCTTGCCATTTGTAAATGCCCGTAAAAAATTCCCCACCCAGCTATTAGGTTATTAAGCATGGAATGTCCAATTTCCTTAAGTACTAATTTTGACAGTTGATATCTCTGACATTTCACTTTGACACCTCTTTTTGTTAATTGTGAAGGAACATCCTCATTCCTTCAAAAGCACATTTTGGCTTGTGATTACCTTTCAAAAATTTCCTTTAGAGTGATTTTCGTGAAACAATGGATAAGTCAAAAATTCATGCTATTTTTGAATATGAGTTCTGTCGTGGAACCAATGCAGCACAGGCAGCTCGAAATATCAACGAAGTGTTTGGGAAGGATGTGGCTAATGAATGGACAGTACGTTGATGGTTTAAGAAGTTCCGTTCTGGTGATTTTAACCTTGAAAATGATCCATGTGGGTGACCTGAGGCCAAGGTGTATAATCATGACCTGAAAGCCATAGTGAAAACGAATTCATCTCAACCTATGCATGAATTAGCAGCAAGGTTTGACGTTACTATTCCAACAATATTGGACCATTCGAAAAAAATCAGCAAGGTAAGGAAGTTGGATAGATGGGTACCACGTGAATTGAATGAGCATCAGGAGAGAAATCATCTTGAAACTTGCCTTTCCTTGCTGTCATGACATAAAGGTGAACCATTTCTACACCACATTGTTATGTGTGAAGAAAAATGGATTCTTTTTGACAATCACAAGAATTTGGCACGATGGTCGGATAAAGATGAAGTGCCAAAACACAGTCCAAAACTGAATATTCATCAAAAAATTAATGCTGTCTGTTTGGTGGTCCAGCACTGGTATTATCCACTACAGCTTCATGACACCTGGTTAAGCAATTACAGTGGACGTCTACTGCAACCAATTGGATGAAATGATGAGGATGTTTGTGATTAAGCAGCAGAGATTGTTCAGTAGAGACAAGCCGATCCTCTTGGCAAGACCACGTGTCACACAAAACAGAGCTGCTCAAACTACAGTAGGCGGACCCGGAAACTCTCTGTCATCCACTATATTCACCAGACCTTGCGCCAACTAACTACCACTTCTTTCAGGCTTTGGACCACTTCTTGATGGGAAACATATTCAATTCTCAACAAGCTGTGGGAAACACCTTTTGCAATTTCATCACCACTCGCTCTCTAGGCTTCTTCGCTGCTGGCATAAGCAAGCTACTGTTAAGATAGCAAAACTGTCAATAGTTTAGGCATATAATTTGATTAACTTTACTGCTTCTTGTTTGAGATATAATAAACTAAACTTTTGATTCAAAACTGGACATTTCATAGTTAATGACCTAATAGTTCAGGAGTTCTAGTAAGTAACGCATAACCCATTCTAATCTAATGTTTATGATTCCATGAAGTAGATGTTCTCTTCCCCTGAGACTTCAGTGCAAATCTTATTTCCTCTTGCTATTTACTGCCACCAGCTCAGATTATTTAAAGGGCAGTCTCTCCTTAGCCATCAGAACTGAGAGCTCTATCCATGGTTTATTGCCCCATGAAAGGTAGAAAGCATGGAGAAGCTCTAGTTGGACTATGAGAAGAGTATGAGCACTGAGCCATGTGCAACTAAGGAGAATTGTCTTTTAAGAGCATAAAAAATGAAGAAACACTGCCTTCCTAAAATATTGTTTTATTAACCTTTATCAACTGCTGAGAAACTGGAACATGATGGAATTTTTGAACTTTTCTGTCAGCAGCAAAAGGGTATGTTTGTTGCGATTGCTGTTTAGCAAAAAACCTGGCCTCTCATTCCAAAAGCTCTCAAATTAACTTCATTCACAACTGATTAGAGAGCACAGAGATTACAGGGTTTTATTTTTTATTTTTATTTTTTGGCACCTCTGTGTCATATATAGGTGCAGAATATTTGTTGCACTTCATAGAGAACAATTTATGAATGTTGGTCAATAGCTGGCACACTGTTTACTACCACTGAGTTAATGCAGAAAGTTGCAGGAAGATCATTGAGACTGCATTAGAGTCTAAAAGAAAATGATGAAATTCCATTATTCCCCTGATTTACTCAGTGGAAATGAAAATCAGTTCTCCTTATTAACAGTTGCTGACAAGAGTATGAGCCTCTTTTGTTCGGCAGAGGGGAGGGCTGTTGGCCAGAGCCTGCAGTACGCCGCTTCATTGAGGGGCTCCCACCAGCTTGCTGCTTTTCCTGGGTGCCACTCCCCCAGCTGGCCCAACGCGACGCTCCAGTAGCGCAGCACCGATTCCTCTCGGGTTTTTGGGCGATGCTCTCAGCAGAGTCACCCTTTACACCAGAAAGCTGGCGGGCACTTGGGGGAAAAAACAAAACAAGAAGAAAGTGGAGGAGGTGCTAGAAGAGGAGGAAGAGGAATATATGGTGGAAAAAGTTCTCGACCATCGAGTGGTAAAGGGCAAAGTGGAGTATCTCCTAAAGAGGAAGGGTTTCTCGGATGAGGACAACACGTGGGAGCCGGAAGAGAACCTGGATTGCCCTGACCTCATTGCTGAGTTTCTGCAGTCACAGAAAACAGCACATGAGACAGGTAAATCAGAGGGAGGCAAGAGCAAAGCTGATTCTAATTCCGAAGATAAGGGAGAAGAGACCAAACCAAAGAAGAAAAAAGAAGAATCAAAAAAGCCACGAGGTTTTGCTCGGGGTTTGGAGCTGGAGAGGATTATTGGAGCTACAGATTCCAGTGGAGAGCTCATGTTTCTGATGAAATGGAAAAATTCTGATGAGACTGACCCGGTCCCTGCCAAGGAAGCCAATGTCAAGTGCCCACAGGTTGTCATATCCTTCTATGAGGAAAGGCTGACGTGGCATTCCTGCCCTTAGGCGGATGATGACAAAAAAAGATGACAAGAATTAACTCTGAGTACCAGCCCCTGTCACATCTGACTGTGGGTTTCAAGTGGGGAGGGAAGGAGTTTTACTTTTCTTGACACCATAGAGGTGGCTTGAGAAGATGTCCTTTGAAGAGTCGGTATAGTTTCTGTGCCCTGCAGCAGCCCAAAGTGCTTTAAAGCCGTTCAAGCTGTATAGTTTGCACACACATCCCAGTGGAGGGGAATGGGGGGATAAGTGTTTCAAGGCAACCCATTCTGCACTTTGTTGAGAAAAGCAAAGGGCCTTCCTTCTATGAAGGACAAAACTTGTAAAATTGGGTGTGTGGAAGAACAAAAAGATACAGTAGATCTTCAAAGAGCATCTCCACAACCCACAGCCTTCTTCCTAGTAGTGTTAACTCTGCATTTTTACAGCGTAGCATGTGTGTAGTTTTTGGCTATTACTGGTGTATTATTTGGGGGTGGGAGGGATGGGGTGCGAAAGAAGGGAGATGAGTAGGATCATTTTGGTTAAAATTTGGGCCCTGATTGGGGAAATGGTGAAATAATGGAAAGAACAGACAACTAATGATTTGCTTCTATGTCCATAATATTCTACCTTTTCAAAAAATGCCATTGGCACCACAAATGAGGACTGTGAGAGACTATTTAAAAGCTGTGAATGCCTGAAACCTATAAGCCAAGGTGTTCTCTGCCTGAGCTTAATGCTGTTCCCCACAAAGTACTAAGCCAGCTCATAAGTTACCAAAGCTGCCATTTTAGAGATGGAAACTGATTGAAGAGGGGAAAGTCTTGTATTGGAGAGTATACATCGGCAGATCATTCTGTCCTAGAGGTGCCAATTCCTAAAATTAAACAAGACAACCGTTTCTTTTCCAGTTATGAAGTTATAAATAGCTTATTCATCCAAGCCACTGGCTGAGGTGTTGGGGAAGAGGGTGGTACAGGAGATGGGAGAGTAAGGAAGACAAGGGCCCATGCTCTTAAGGCAGAGAACTCTTGGAGCCTCTCTGGCTTTGTTGTCATTGTTGTTGTTGTTGTTGTTTGGACTTTGAACTCTAAAACCATTGGTAGCAGGTTTCAGCACTAACAGCACCAGTTACATTGAATCAGTTCAAGAGTTCAATGATTTCGAAAGCCCTGGTCTCAGGAGAAAATTAAACTTTCATACTGGGGCAATGGTTCACTGTAAAACACAACAAACAAAAAACATTTTTTAAAAAATTCTAAGAATTAAATGATACCCAAAATATTCTGTCTTGAATCACAAGATCCGTCAGTTCTTGACATCATCTAGAGTTGCAACTAGAGCTACATTGTAAAATCTTTTTAGGCATGTGCTAGATTTCTGTGAAAACTTTGTTTAAATGTAAACTTCATACCACACTGTCAGTTTTTGTCTTAATAAAACTATAGATTTATAATCCCCGAAAAAAAATAAAACAGTTGCTAACATAGGATCGCTTATTTTTAATCCTGCCAATGAAAACCATTGATTTTTCCCCCAGTAATAACACACCCTAATGTGTGAAGGTAAAGAATAACATACCTGCTTGTGGATATGTCTAAAGGAAATATTGTCTTTAAAAGGTCAAAGGCAAATTTCTATTTCCCAAGCAGCAGGCTTTAGCTTTTTGCATTATAGTGTGGGTTAGGGCTGCAGGCTTCCGAGTCAGACTTCCAGGATTTAAATTTTGGCTCGATTGACTGTGTTATTTTTTGTGCTCTCTGTCTTTATTTTTTCATCTGAAAAATGGAGATAATAGTCATATAGCACTTATAAGGCTGTTGAAGAATTAAATACATTAATTTATGTCAAGTGTTTAAACAGTGCCTATTATCTACTAAGATTGTTTGTTCTTATTGTCACTATTGAAAGGCCACAGAAATGAGTGCTCTAGATCCAAGATCTGGCTTAGATTTACTATTTGTAACCTATATCATTTTGAGTGAAGCATTTCCCTTCTCCTTACTGGGTGCTTAACATAACATCTGGCACCGAGCAAGCCAGGAGAGTGGCTTACCATTAATATCAAATTTTTGTAAGAATCATTTATATATTTATAAATATGAACAGGAAAAAATTTACATTTCCCTGAATACAAATATGATTAACTTCTATGTGTTTATTAGTTACGTGTGTGTTTTCCCCTGAATTACCACTTTATAATGCTCATCAGATTTTTTGTTTGTTTTTTAAGATTACTGTATATTTAATTTATAAATTAAAGAGAAAAAATAGTAATATAGACAGGTATAAGTTTTAAGAATATGTATAACAAATGCTTCAATGTAAGTCATCAGTATTTTTTGTTTGTTTGTTTTGTTTTGTTTTATCTCAGAATATTATGAAATACAAACACCTTGGTTACATAAATTGCCTTTGCACTGCCAGAGTCACAGCTACAAGAGTGCCCATACTCTAGAAAGTGTGTCCCGTACCAATTATGCGTGAATTCACCCATTCCCTCCTGCCCCCTCCCACCTTCCCTACACCCGATGGATGTTACTTCCATATGTGCACATAACCGTCGATCAGTTAGTACCAATTTAATGGAGAGTACATGTGGTGCTTGTTTTCCTTTCTTGTGATACTTCACTTATGAGAATGGGCTCCAGCTCCATCTGGGATAATACAAGTCTGATTTTTTATTAGCTTGCTTCCATTTCTGTTTTCATCTTGATTTGTAGAAATTCATGCACACATGCACACACATATACACACACACACACACACACACACACACACACACACAGTCATACATAGCTTACTGATAAGAATACATTCTGAGAAATCTGTCATTAGGAAATTTCATTGTGAGAGTACCATAGAGTGTACTTACACAAACCTAGATGGTCTAGCCTACCACACACCTACTCTATATATTATGGCCTATTGCCTCTAGGCTACAAGCCTTTACAGCTTGTTGCCACTGAATACTGTAGGCAATTGTAAAACAATGGTAAGCATTTGTATAAGTAAACATAATTAAACATGGAAAAGGTACAGTAAATGTATAGTATAAAAGATAAAAGCAGTATACTTATACAGGGCACTTACAATGAATTGAGCTTATAGGGCTGAATGTAGCTGTGAGTGAGTCAGGGAGAGAGTGGTGAGTTAAAATTAAGGCCTGGGACCTTACTATACACTAATGTAGATTTTATGAGCACTGTACACTTAGGCTACACTAAATTTATGAAAAAAAATTCTTTCTCAGACAATAAATTAATCTTAGCTTACTATAACTTTTTATTTTATAAACTTTTATTTTTTCTTAACATTTTGACTCTTTTGTAATAACAGCGTAAAACACATGGCACAGCTGTACGAGATATTTTCTTTATATCCTTATTCTATTTTTAATTTTTATATTTTTGCTTTTTACCATTTTTGTTAAAACTAAGGCACAAACATACACATTAGCCTCGGCCTACACAGGGTCAGGATGATCAATATCACTGTCTTTCACCCCCACATCTTTTCCCACTGGAAGATCTTCAGGGGCAATAACACGTATGAAGCTCTCATCTCCTATGATAACAATGCCTTCTTCTGGAACACTACTTCTTGTTCGTCCTGAAGGACCTGCCTGAAGCTGTTTTACAGTTAACTACTTTTATAAGCAGAAGGAGTACACTCTAAAATAATGATAAAAAGTACAGAAAATAAATAAATCAGTAACATAGGTATTTATTATCATTATCATGTATTATGTATTATACATAATGTATGTGCTAGACTTTTATACAAATGGCAGTGCAGATAAGTTTTTTTACACAAGTATTAGCACAAACGCATAAGTAATGTGTTTTGCTATGACACGATGGCTACAAAGTCACTAAGCAATGGGAATTTTTTAGCTCCATTACAATTTTATGAGAACACCATAGTATATGCAGTTCATCGTTGACTGAGACATCATTATGCCGACAGGACTGTGTGTGGAGAGAGAGAGAAAGAGAGAGAGAGAGAGATCTGGAATGAAGGTTTATGTCCCATCAAAATTCATATAATGAACCCCTAACTGCCACTGTGGTTATATTTGTAAAGGAGGCCTCTAAGGAAGTAATTAAGGTGAAATGAGGTCATAAGGGTGGCATCCTGATCTGATAGGACTAGTGTCCTTATTACAGACACCAAAAAGCTTGCTCTTTTTTCCACATGAAGACACAGCAAGAAGGCCACTGTCAATAAGCTAGAAAGAGAGAAGTCACCAGAATCCACCATGCTGGCACCTTGATCTCAGACTTTCAGCCTCTAGAACTGTGAGAAAATAAAATTCTGTCATTTAAGCCACCCATTCTGTGGTGGTGTTTTATGGCAGCCAAAGAAGACTAATACATTGTAGTGGCCCAAAAACCTGAATCAACCTGAATGCCCTCAATAGGGTACTGGTCGAATACATTGTCTTTCATTCGAACCATCCCATTTTATGTGACTAATTTTAAAAGTATATTAAGTCTATAACAGATAATGTGGATGAAGTTTTATGAAGTATTTCTAAGTGAGAAAAGCAACATGCAAGATGAATTAATGAGTAAAATAGTGCCCTTCTACATTTGTATGTATATGTCATATTATTATATGAACAGGGACAAAAATACGGAAACATGCACACCAGTCTTTTAACATTGGTTATCCAGTGGAGGAGGGAGCAAATAATTGAAAAAATTTTATACAGTTTAAGGCTTTCTCTTTCTCTCTCTCTCTCTCTCTCTCTCTCTCTCTCTCTCTCTCTCTCTCTCTCTCTCTCTCTTTCTCTCTCTCTCATCTATACACGCATGCACACACACACACACACACACAAAACTCTACTTATGTAAATTCACATAGATGTGTTTATATTAAATATGTGTAGACCTATGTACAAAATATACTTGTCAAAGCTATGCACATTGCAGGGCGGTTTTGGTGTTTTAGTTATTTTTAAATTTTCATTCTATATACTTCAAATTTTTTATAATAAAATTTTTAAACTGTTTTTTGTAACAATTGTCTTGATTCATTTTCTGTTGCTATAACAGAATACCACAGACTGGTTAAATTATAAACAATACAAGTTGATTTAGCTCATGGTTCTGGAGGCTGGGAAGTCTGAGTGCATGGCACTGACATGTGGTTGGTGAGAGCCTTGCTGCTTCATCAAAACATGGCAGAGGGCATTACATAGCAAGAGGAAAAGACTGTGTATGTCAGCTCAGGTGTCTCTTCCTCTTCTTCTAAAGCCACCAGTCCCATCATGGGGGCTCCAACCTGATGATCTTATCTAGTCCTAATAACCTCCCAAAGATCTCATCTCCAATCAATCTATGAATTTGGAAATTAAGTTTTTAATACATGAAATGTTGGGGACATATTCAAGCCATAGCAACATTTCTAAATAAAACATTATAGAGCAGGTTAAAGAAATACTCAAGAATGTATAGAAACAATATGATTGTTCGGTCTTCCATTCATTCATCAAACATGTAATGAGCAGTCACTATAATGTTGTGTTAGGTGTGTTAGGGTGGTTGGAATTACAAATATGAATGAAATATTTCCCTTGCTGTTGCATATTGTATATTGGTGGAGACAAACATGTAAATGTATAATTCTAATACAACATGGCAACTGCTCTAACACAAGTATTAGTAGAACAATAGGAGTAACTATCTCTGCTGGGATTGGTCATAGGGAGGTTTCAGAGTGGAGGCAACATCTGATCTTAGCCTTAAAGAATGAGTAAGCTTTCACCACTCATTTGCCTTAGGTGGAGAAGAGAAAGAAATTACTTCAAAGAGGAAGGGACAAAATAAAGCCCAATTTTACTTGTTCAGCAGGGATATGGAGGAAGCAGCAAATAGCTTGTTAAGTACAATTTCAAATGAGGATGATGTGAAAAGATGAACATGTACCAAAAAGATCAAAAGGAGAAAATAAAAGCACCAAGGACCCAAAGGATTTGCACAGAGTCCTGATCAGGAAAGTAATAAAATGAAAACTTGCTTCAAAAAATGCAAGCAGATTTTTGTAAATGAAGAAATGCTCAAGTATGCATTTAAAGGAAGGAACCAATTGCCAAAGCAATCTGACTAAATTCAGCAGGTTGCTTGCAGTTATGTTGGACATATAAGTTGTTGTTCATTTAGGCCCTTGTGGAAGGAGGTTGGAGAGGAGAGGTGTTCAAGTGATGATTCATTATGTACAAAGTGAGAATGTTATAGATCAGCCACTTCTACCACTTCATTTAAAAAAATTAATCATAAGCTAGATAAAGCTCACTTATTATGAAGTATCTAAAGGTATAAGAATGCCTGACCATTGAGCACAGGTGCCCAAAGATACTTGTGTCTTCAAAAAAACCGAACAAGGGCTCACTAGTCATTTTTTAACAGTAGATTACGCAAGACATACTAACTCTTGGAGAGTCGGGAAGAAAGAAGCAAGAAGTAGCTTGCTTTTTTTTTATGAATATGTTCATATTATTGACGATAATATCAGTAGCCATTTTATAAAGTGTCTAATATATTGCCAGGTGTTTTACATAAATTAACTCATTCAATTCCAAAATGACTCTAAGACATAGATACATACCATCATCATTCTCATTTTACAGATGAGGGAACTAAGCCTTACAGAGGTTAAGTAATTTGCTTAAGGTCATATAGATTTTAGGTGGTGAACCTCTAAATTGAGGCAGGACTTCAAAACCTATGCTCCAAACTGTTTTGGTAGACACTACGTTACATTCCTTCTGCTATTACCCTAGACCTAGCCGCTGTCATCATATACCTGCATTGTTGCAACAGCCTGTCACCCCTCTGTTCCTACACAGTCCACAATATCCAGTGACCTTTCTAAAGCCTAAGTCAAACTACATCACTATCATGCATCAAACTATCCAACGGATTTCCACTGCATGTAAAATAAAACCCAAGTCCTTACCCTTAAAATCCCTGTGCGACTTCTTCTCTGTCAGCTTCTCCAGTCTCAGTTGTCTATCTCCATTCTGCCACCTCTCATTCTACTCCAGTCGTTCTTGCCTTTGTACTGTTCCTCAATTGTTCTCGTTCTTCTTTCATGACATTGCTACTTGCTATTCTTTTGGTCTAAAATGCTCTTTTGTAAAGTCTTCATGTAGCTGATTCTATCTCATCATTCAGGTCTGAATTCTAATGTCAACTCTTCAGAGATTTGCCCACATCTCCTACCTAAAACTGTGATCCTTGGCTCCACCATCACCACTCTCAACCGCTTCGTCACCCATATAAATGTCAATTACTCAATTGCGCAACTATAGACTTTATGTTCTTCACAGTAAGCCGAGGGCCTAAAACAATGTCTGACACATATTCAGCATTCAAGATGATGTATTTCCTGAAATACTGGTATCTTCATAAAATGCCATACATGCCTATTAATGCATACATATATATAAGAATATATCATGAAATTTCGGTTAAGTATGTGATTTTATGAAAAATACCCTGCAGAAGTGGGATGTACACTCCACAAACCCCAAATCTGGTTTGAATGTCAAGACTGATGTTGCCACACATGTAACAAGAGGGTATGAAAAGGATTATTATTCATATGAGTCAAACATCAAAAATGGAGTCAGACTCTATTACAATTCAACCCTAATGTTTGACTGACAGCTGAAACGTGCCATGTTTTATTTAATTCAAGCTTGTTCAAATATGCCATTATGCATTCTATGAGGTCTGTCGTCTGAGACCAGTAAGGAAGGTGAAAGTTCTGTTGCGTTATTCAAGAACTGTGGGTTGGTCGGGAGAGGCAAGGTAGTGGATGAGAGACACCTCCAGCCAGAGCGTCTCTGCAAGAAGGAGACATTTTAGGTGAAAGAGAAAATAACAAACAGACAAACATAGATCAGATGAGGGTCAGAAGGAAGGGTGCCTGAACCTACAGGAGACTCCGTGGGAAGAGGTTGTGGAGCAGAACTGGAAGAAGAAAGGCATCAGCAGGGATTAAGCCTCGAGAGGCTTGGAGACCAGTGAGAAGGGTAGGTGGAGCGGTTAAAATTTCCCTCCCTTGCATCTCAGACTGCTGGTGGGCTCCCGAGCTGCTGGAGAGACCTGCCAACACCAGCCCAGAGACTGCTGCCACAACTAATGGCCATCATGGATGGTCCAGTGAGTCCAGAAAGTATGAAAGGAAGCTGCCAAAGCCCCCACAGTGAAGGAAGGAGTCTTTGGAGGGGCCCTAACACAAGTACCTATTGTGTAGCAAATTAGACACATTCTAGAGATTTTTGTTGCAGGTGGCCCTATTCAAGGTGGGCCAATTTGCAAGTAACAGAGTGGATGAACTTAAATACAATTTGTATATGAGGAATATGCTGCCTCCAGAATCCAAAAATGTCTAAAAGATACTGGGCTTGTTTTAATAATGTGGATGCTGAGGCTAAAAGCTGTTTTTTGACACTGTTGGGTTAGAGCAGCCCTCAGCTTACTAAATAATTTTCAAAAATTTAACTGAGGTAGCAAAGTCTTGTACTATGTGTGGGGGCAATGAATGATCTCTTCCTTGTGCGCTCTTTTGTGAATATTTTTATGTCCTGAACAAGTGCATCGTATGAATCTCCCCAGGGGAGATTATCATCAGTGTGATGTCATACCTGAACACCTGGGAAAGGTTAAATATGGTTAAGATCTTGCCTGCATATATTGTATGGTGGAAAGGTGTAGAAAGGTACCCCACCGAGTGCCCAAGTAAAAGTCTATTGTGTTCCTTTCAAGGTAAAGGTAAGTATACTACACCTGAGAGGCCATTGAAATAGGCATTGAACAGAACATTTAGCCAAATACTTTCCTATGACCGCAATGTATTTACCAGTTACTTATTGGATAGAGTCAGTAATTTCAATATAGTAGATATGTCATGGGTAGGATCATGACATTAAGGTTACTATAATCTGCACTGAGGCACCATTCATTTTTCCCAGGTTTAAGAACAAGCCAACTTTGGCTGTTAAATGCATAAGCAGTGGAAATATTCATCACTTCTCTAAATAGGTCTTATATAATGGGTTTCAATTATTGAAGTTCCAATTTTCATTTATATTGGGCTTTTTCTTTTAAACTGAGGAAGAAGATGTTAATAATTAACTGTTTTAACTGGGGAGGAAGATCCACAGGATCCCATTTTTCAAGCTGATTGTAAGTGCCCGAGACAATTTTAATTTATTACTCATTGGGTGAGGTCATCGATGCTCACTAGGGGATATTTTAGAACAATGGGTGCTCTGACTATGCGTAATTTAGGCAAGGCAATAGCTGTAGTCGTTGAGGCTAGGGATATCTGTTTCCATTTTATGTTTAGTAACTTTCCAGCTGTTTATATCAACTTGCCCAGATGTGGCATGTAAGGAGAAGAAAGCATGAGGATTAAAAGTTGTCAGCAGTAAAATATCAAAAGTGGAATCAGACTCATTATTACATACTACCATCCCACATACATCACAATTCCCATATACATCCCTATCCCCACCCTTCCACACACAGAGAGACATCAAGTTTTTTCCCCGTCTTGTCTGTGGGATAAAGTGTTAAGGAGGAAATTTGTCTTCAGTGCTCAGTTTTCACGTAGTCTGTATTACCAATGTCAGGCTAACTGTGCACATACCAGTCTGGCCCACAACCTTGCAGGTCCCCACCTCACTCCCTCCTCACATACTTGCTCTTTCCCTTCCTTACCTCCCTCTGCACCATCAGAGAACACTGCAGAGATACACACACAACTCCTTTTCACAAGTTTTTTTTTTTTATTATATTTCAATCATCAACATCCAAGTACCTTGTTGGTATGATATTTGGTCTCACTGCTCAGGAGACCCTGTCTCTGGAGTTTTCTCTGGAGATGAGGCAGATTGTTCTGGTTCTTGGGCCCTGGGTAGAAACAGGGCATCGTTTGGAATAGGAGATTCCTCCAAGATCTCTTGGTCCTTCTCCGGCTGATTTTGATTCATTTTTTTATTCTTCCTGTGATACAAAACTAATATTGTTGGTTTTTTTCCAGTTTTATGTTTTTTAGAGCTTTTTCGAAGGGCCTGTTTTACTCTCATGTGTATCTTCCATACCTGATAGAGAAACAGGGTGAATCCAGAAAGACACGATTTAAGGAAGAGGATAGAGAATATATGGAACAGGGATCTTATGATAATGGATGCAAGTTGAGGAAGGGTTTTGTGCCACATAAGCACAGGGTAAGAGTTTTGGGTTAGATATCAATGGGGGAAAAGAGGGGGCACATAATCATGGTCATCTGACCTTCTCCCTTTCTTCCTTCTTGGATTCATTGAGTCTCCTCCTCTTCCTACTTTCTTCGGTGCTTAGAGCTAGGCATTTTGTGCTTGTGGTTGGTTTTTCCGTATCTGAGCTAGGCTCCTGTAGTTTCTCAGTAGCTTCTGCCATGCTGGAGCAACAGTAGCCTACCGGCCTACTCCAGGGTTCCTGACCTTTCTATATATACCCTCCCCAGGACAATGAAGTGCCATACCCTTCAGCTTCGATTGGCCAAAGAGAAACTCCTCCAGCCAATGGTAGCCCTGGGGTGGATTAGACATCACAAAGCACTTCTCCTGACAATTCCATGGGGGGAGGGGAGGAAAAGGATACAGAGGAGTCTGAATGCTCTGGTTAAAGAAAAGGAGAACTTCCTCAACACCCCCAAAACAGCCATCCCAAAGTGACCTCTCATCCTTTTTCATCTCTCCTGGTTTAATTGTAGTAGGTCACATGGTAGAGGAGAGTGTTTCCCCTAAGGAATTTCCCATGGCTACCTCATTCAGTCATTCATTTGGTTGTCTCCCTGTCCTCACCAATACGTAGTATTTTGGAGGTCTTTTCTAAAATTCTTCCAAGCTTATGTGCCCATATTTAAGTCCCAGTAGAGTTATCTCACTTCCCTCCAACACTTGACTCTACCAGAAACTTGTCCAGGGCATGTGTGTGTGTGTGTGTGTGTGTGTGTGTGTGTGTACATGCACACATGGTTGCTATATACTTTATGAAGGTTCCTCTCTAATTTATTCATAAGTTTTTTTCTTTCAGAGAACATCATATCAAGTCAATATCATCAGGTTTATGAGCCTCCCCCATGGCTTAGTTTGAATTAATCCCTTGGCTTTGCCACTAGGATGTCATGGATGGTTCCACCTTAAAACTCTGAGGATCCAAATCTTTTTTTGTGACAAGAGACATAGGCAGCATCAGCAGAAGCATTTTTTAAAACTTCCTAATGAGTTATCTGCTTTTAGGAATATGACGTCATCATTTCACATAATAACTGCTCTTCCTCCACATGAGTGACCACCCAATGGACCTGTATATTGAACAGACTATCAGTCTTTCTCTCGAGAAAGGGGGCTAACACCTGGTTGAGGCACAACCAAGAGTAACAAGGAAAGAGTTGTTCCCTTGAGCCTAGTCTCAGTCACATCTTATATTGAAATTGAGACACATGATTCAGGGCTGCTTTAAGAAGAAATGCAACCCAGTATTCCTGTCACTAAATGTCAGTTACCAAAACTTCTGACTTATGATGTTTAAATCTTCAGCAGAGGCTTGGTAGTACTCTACAAATGCATCACAAAGCAGTCAGTTCAAAGCACAAGCTGGCCAGCAGGCAGTAGCTCAAACCTTATGCTCACCAGCAGGCAGCAGTGCTAGTTAGGAAGCTAAAGCAAGAGAAAAAAGACCCCTAGTGACAGTGGAAAGTGCTGCTCACAGGGTCCTGCTCACAGGGTCAATTTTGTGATCACTCCACAGGGACAGGATGGACCCTACACCTAAAATTTGGTTTGGATGTCAAGACTGATGATACATGCACCATCGGTATGAAAAAAGGTACAAAAAAGTTCATTACTCACGTAATGAGACTTTCTGGGGAGATTAAGGTAGGCTTCCCGGCAGGTACAAGAATGACTTGAAAGAAAAGAGAGAAAAGACTGGCTTGGCTTTTATGGTGGTTAGGGGGTAAAGCTGGGAAGAGTGTTCCCACACACAGGTCAGGGTTTGCATGGTTTGAACATCACACTAGGCGGGGAGCACCTGGGCTTTCTAATCATGTATAGGTAAGAAAAGGAAGAGGAAGTAGTGGGTTTTGAAAGTTGTCAGCAGTTGAATGGAAAAAAAAAATGAAGTCAGAATATTACAGAGTTCTTTTACAGAACAGTGTTGTGTAAATGCAAAATGTTCTAGCACAATTTAGAATTTTCATAACCACTATAACCAAACTTCTCATATTGTTTTTGGTTTAAGTTGCATTTTACTAGATAGCATTTCCCAAATTATGGTCCTTTAAATATTCTTTAAAGTAGCCTAGAATTTTCACGGTTCATCAACAGAGAAATTGTACAGAAAGATAAAACTGTTACCCAGAGAAAGTCTGATATTCTGTCTACAGGAATGCAGACCCAATTGCACTATCTGCTAAATTATGCAGGGTTTCTTATATTTTTCCCATCTCAGTTGATTGCTGGAGTATTTGAAGACTGTCATTATAATTACAGAAACTAACATTTATTGACCACTAAGTATATGATGGAATTATGCTAAATAATTGTCGCAGTTTATTAATGGTACTATAACAAAATACCTGAGCCTAGGCAATTTATAAACAACAGAAATGTATTTCTCACAATTCTGGAGGCTGGAAAGTATTAATACAAGATCAAGGTGTCAGCGCATTTAGTTTTCAGGTGAGGGCTGCTCTCTGCTTCCAAGATGGTACCTTGTTGCTGCATTCTCTGGAGGGGAGGAATGCTGTGTCCTTACAGAGCAAAACACAGGGCAAGCCAGCCTAAAGTTGCATGAAGCCTCTTTCATAACAGCCTTGATCCTATTAAAGAGGGAGGAGACCTCATGGCCTAAACCTTTTAAAGGCCCTACCCCTTAATACTATCATGTTGGAAACACCTGAATTTTGGAGGTGA